>JAVJIF010021083.1:0-84353 GCA_038442645.1 Agave tequilana
GCTTTTGAGAAAGGATTGAATAGGCCACTAATTAAAGTCATGAGGGGAATATTAGCGACTGGGGTGCTTTAATTTGGTGCTTGTTAGAATGGAATAAAGAAAAGACACTAGTGGCTTTCTGACTTTGTTCTCAATGAGTGAGGACAGCATGGTGACAATTAGCTAGTGCAGTTTGAGTAGCTAGGTTGCTTTTTAAAAATCTATTTGGTTGTATGTATGCAGTGTTCATTGTTCATTTGTATAAATACATGAAATCTAACTCAATAGCAAAAAACAAAATTTGAGGTTGAATTGTGAAAGATTATGACCCGGACCCGAATCACCGTTCTTCTTCAAAACAAAAATATCTTAGTGAGCCGAAAAATCCAATTTGGTTATCTCAACTGGGAATTCGAATATTGATTATAATGCAATGATTGGTGACACGAGTCAAAGATTGGAAAGATTTCTAAATAAAATATCTATTTGGTGTCGTTTAGTGGTTCGGGCCTGTGACGATTCTTCTCTAAATTAGGCCCACTTATTATTCTTCTCTAGCGAGCTACTTCGGCCTCGCCTCCGGTCTTCTTGCTTTCGGCTGTTTGGTTGTCATAACTGGCCGTAATTCGTAACTCGTAATGGTAAAGTCTTTTACAATTATAAATGAGTTACATGCATGTAATTTTTATGTGTTTGGTTGGTAATATAAAGTTGTAAGTGAAAAAGTGTATTGTGTTTTACGGTGTTTGGTTGTCGTAATGTCTAAGTCGTAAGTGAAAAAGTTGACCACAAAATTAACTATTTGGTGATTTAAAAAGTTTTAATATTGCAAATAAATATTAAAAATGCTAAATATTAAAAAAAATTAATATTAACATAAAAAAATAATACAAATTTGCATGACCACAAAATTACTATAACTGGACTGTAAGTGAGTGGTAATTGGGTTGCAAGTGAGTGATAATTGAGTTGTGTAAGTCTTTTACGAATTACGGTCCAAACAAACACCGTAATTTGTAACTGAATTGTAAGTCATTTACGAATTACGAACTTTTACGCGAAACAAACGGCCCCGAATTCATTGCTGGGTCTGTTTGGATTTAAGGAATTGGTGTGAAGTGAGGAAGTAGGAAGTAAGATTTATTTCCTTTAGGAAAAAGGGAAATGAGTAGTAAGTTTTCTGGTGTTGGATGGTTGTTGGGAAGTGTGGTTTGGAAAATGTTTTGTCGTTTCCGGTGTTTGGATGGTAATGAAAAGTGGAAATGGAAAAGTTGACCACAAAGTTGACCGCAAAATAATATTAAAATAAAAATTAATTAAGAAAAATAAAAAATAGATTGTAATTAGAATGCAAGTGAGATTACAGGACCAAAAAATTAACTGTTTTATACTATAACTTATTATAAATGAGATTTACATGACCACAAAATTAACTGTAGTACTCTGGAAGTGAGAAATGGTTGTGTAAAAGAGAGATGAAAAAGGGAAAAGGGGGTTTTCTTATTTTCCTTTTTCGGTGTTTGGATAGATAGGAAATGAGCAATATACTTCCCCACTTCCTCACTTCACTCGGATTCCTTACATCCAAACACGCCCGCTATTGCGCCAAGAAATTCATTATGTAACTGTTGCCAATCCCGGGGGTTGGATTGTGGGGCCTTTGTTTCCACTTTTCTAAGTTTTGTAAAGTTGAGTTGGGCCCACCTATTTTTGACTGCTTGGTAGGCTGCAAGTGAAAGTGGAACATGTTGTGTGCAACGAGATTCTTCATTCAAAAAAGGTCAAAAAAAAGAAAAAAGAAAAGGAAAACAACGATATTCTTTCTGAAGGAAAAGACGAGGCTGGAATCGACTTTGGCCTCAACGCTTTATGACACGTGAACTCGTGTATAATTCCCGAGAATAAGCTCCAGAATCCGTGATATAAACTAAATTTGAGTTAGAAATGTTAGACTTACGTGGATTAAAGTCTAAATTAATTTGGATCAACACAAATCTAATTGAATTTATACACCCGTCTCTATAAGCATATGTTGTTTAACTCAATAAAAAATTGATCACGCCTAATGGCTTGAGTCTAGATTAGTTTCAATTACACTTAGTTATTAGTGTAAATAAATTTATAATGTGAATCTCATCTACACGTGTGTAACACGTGATATTAATAAAGAGTGTAGATCTATGATGAGTTGAATTAGAATTGTTTTGAGCCTATAAATATCATGGATTGGATTCTCTCTCTACTATTATGAACTAATTGTTCTTTTTGAAGCCTCTCATCTTCTCTGATAATCAAGAAAAAAACTTGGTGGCTGGAAAGAAGAATCTCCTCCCTCAACTCTGACGTCCTCGAGATCGTGCAACTTTCGGCATCCCTTTCATGATGAAATCGGGTACGCCTAAACCCGCGTTCCTTTTGATCTTGAAAAAGAGGCTATTGCATGTAAGGATCTTATTTGAAATAATTATTAGATCTAACAATTGGTATCAGAGCCTCCTCTTTATCGGAGCATCGAGACCTATAGAAACTTTTTGGTCTCGATTTATTAAAATTACATTGAATCTCTTTAATTATTTAATTCAATAAAAAAATTTCTTTTGTATCTCTAATAATTTGAATTAAATTGGAGAAGATTAATTGAATTATATATATATTTTGAGATATTTTCTGTGTGCTATTTAATAAAAAAAAAAACCTTTGCGGCATGCATGCACATGCACACGCATGCATGTATAAAAGCTATACATGCAGGCGCACACGCGTGCATGTATAAAGGATACACATGCAGGCGCATGAACGTATAAAGGTTATACAGGCATGTGCTCATGCATGCATGCATAAGGTCATGCACGCGAAGGCATGCATGCACCAAGCAGACGAGCCGTCGGCCATGGCGGCGGTCAAAAACAGAAGGCAATGCATATATATATATATATATATATATACACACACATATAGTTTTGTTAGAGTTAAAGTTTTTATAATTGAGATTGTGAGATTAATTAGAATTAAAAAAATTTGAGATATAGATACAAATTTTAAATTTAATAAAAAAACTCAATTAATCTATTTCTAATTAATCTCACATTAAAGTTTATTTGGTTTGATTAGAGTTAGGATTATGACTTTGATCTAATAAGGAAGTCTAATCCTAATCAACTCCAAATTAAGTTTATGGGATTTTATTCAATTTTTTAAACCCGGCCCATTTAGAAAACCCATAATTTAACTATTGCGGGTCGGGTCTGATTTACACCCGATAAGTACTACACACCCGTTTTCCCAATAGAAACTTCAATTAGCCATACGGGCTTATTCGACCTCTGTTTTGGACGTATAAATAACCGTTCGAAGCTCTTGGTGAGCACTACAGTATTACAGGCATTAAACATAGCAAAATAGTAGTTAGTTGAAATAAAATAGACATTGAAGTATATGTTTACCATGAATATATGTGTTCTTACATGCTTCTGCTTCATCAATATTTTATTATATTGCTTATATTGTTTTAGCATGATGAATATTGTGTTTACTATAGTAGATAAAACACAGATAAATATATATACATGTTTAAGTTAAAAAGTTTATAAAAGAGCTTATTTAATTGCGTATATAGTTGATGCGGACAATAGCCGGCCTAAAGAAAACTATTGTTTGGTCGAATTATATACGGAGTCAGATACTTGATGTGGGTAATGCAAGTGGGAGAACTTTGGCGTGTGGTAATCGGCCCGAAAAAAGATTGTCATACTATAGACTGATATTGCATTACCCTCATTAACTAATCCAACAACGGAACAAGAATCAAGATGCGTAGATTTGTATGGCCCATGCGTGTGGAAATCGGCCCAAAGGAAGGTTGTCATTATGGCCGGGTCTTTGAAAACACCTAGAGGGGGGTGAATAAGTGACTAGCTAATCAAATGATGAATAATGCAGAATTAAAAACTATTTAAGAAATAAAAATTATTAAGCTAAACACACCAAGTATAACACAAGAGTGTTACCGAATTCCCAGTGAAGAGTTCTGGACTATCTCCTCAAGATTCCTCTAGATAAGAGTTGAATTGCCACTATGGCTCTCTTGGTTGAATACAAATATGAGCAAAACAATCCCAAGCATAAAACAATTAAGCACAAGAGATATCAAGCATACAAAGAGATAAGCAATGTAAGTTTGCAAGATATAAACACAAGTGAGAGATAGAGAGAGCAATCGCAAACACGGGAGATTTTTCTCGAGGTTTGAGCACTCTTGCTGTACGTCCCCGCCTTCAACACTATGAAGTATTTCAACTAAAATCGATCTCACTGGATCACTCGGTGCCACAACACCTACAACGAGTTTACACTAGAACTCCTTGGACTCACTAGTCCCTCTCTTATTCCTGTAAGAACAACACACGCAAGCATACTAGCTTGCCGAGGCGCACTTCTACACCGAGCTCCTACAAGAACTCGAAACAACACGAACCCGCAAGTTCGGCTCCTCAAATACAAGATGAAACACTTTGATGATCTCAACACTTTGATCACCTAAAAACACTCTCACAACAACTCTCCTATAGGATAGATATGGCAATGGAAAGCTCAAGTATGTGTGAGAAAAACTAGATAGAGTAGTGGTGGAAAACTCAAGAAATCTCTTTTGAAAACACTCTTGATAAACTCTCCTTTTGATATGGAAGTCTTAGTTCTAAAATAAGTGAAGATAAACACTTAGAAAGGTAGGAAAAACTAGCACAAAAATTCTCTTAAATCTTGTAGAAAACAGCCCAAAGTAGCCCCATATAAATAGGCTCCAAAACTAGCCGTTTGGGACAACTTAGTAGGAAATCCTGCTGTCGGTCGACCGCCCGGTCGACCGGCCACCGGTCGAAATTTCTGACCGTTATGCCACCGGTCGACCACCCAGTTGACCGAGGCCGGATCCAGAGAGCAGAGCTCTCTGGCCGGTTGACTGCCCGGTCGATCGGGGCCAGATCCAGAGAGCAAAGCTCTCGGACGGTCGATCGCCCGGTCGATCGGTCCACCAGCCAATTGGCCGTGCTCGTTTGTTCACATCAGTCGACCGGTCCGATTGACCGACTTCTGTCTCGGTCGACCGTCCGGTCGATCGGCAGAAGGCTAGGTCAGACATCTTTTGGGATTAAAACTTGGTCTTTTTATCTTTAATAAATTCTCATAAATTCTACAAAAATAAGTTCATTGAAATACTTTGAAGTACAAATATATGTGATCAAAACTCAACACATATTACAAACTTTTTGAATCATTTTTGTAATATAGAAATTTTATCTTAAACAAAAATCTGTATTTTTCAAAATCATTTTTTCCAAAATTTCTCCAAAAAAAAAAATAAGATATTCTAAACATTTTTAAAGCTTAGTGTGTATTGATATGATCCACTACACATATGACATGAATATCTATATTTGATAATAAGCTCTAAAATAAGTTTTGATAAAGCCAAAACGATATTTTTCTAAACACAAAACTATCTTATGAAAACACATATAAATTTTGTGTGTGTGTATGAATTTGAGCAGTCCACCAACTAATCTATCCTTTACATTTTATCTAAAAATAAATCTTGACACTTACAAAACCCGACACAAGTCTTCTTAAAATCTTCTTCTCCTTCTTGACTTGGTCCATACCTTAATATAATGAGTTAGACTCCTCTTGAGTACTTGATGCAATCTTGATACACGAGCTTTTGAATCAACACGTGCTAGCTTTAAAACTTGACTTCAAATTTTTTGTTGAAGCTAAACACTTACTAAGATCTTGATCAAATATCTGAGACTAAATAACACAAGATCATTAGTACTATAACTACATGAGTTAATCATCATCAAAACTAGAGTGATGGGCCTTTGGGCCAACAATCTCCCCCTTTTTGATAATAACAAAACTCATGGAGTTATATATGCATGGATTAAAGTTAAGCTTCATAGAAGCTCCCCCTTAACTCATGCATAATAATAAACATAAAGATATTCAATGAAGTGCATAAAACTAAACAAACATATATGCATAAACAAGGAGATAAACATGCATAAACTCACCAAATTCTTCTCCCTTTTTGCATAAACAAAACATATATGCATAAACAAAAAAATAAACATGCATATATAAACTCTCAAAATTCTTCTCTCCCCTTTTGTCAAATCATCAATAAAAGGGTGAAAATAATTCAAACAATAAAGATATATATGCGATATACATTCATGAAGAAGAGAGACGTGAAGTAGCTCCCCCTGCATACATGCATTACATAAAGAAGGGATGACAAAACCCTAACCTACATAAAGCATAATATACAATGTATAAGCGGAGATGTTAAGCTCCCCTTACATACGTATACCACATAAAGAAGAAATTTCAAGCTCCTCAATATAAGATACACTCAACATGAATCTATATATAGAAGAGATGTTAAGCCCCCCTTGCATATAGGCAATACATATCAAAAAATTTTGAAAGAAAAATTTTGATAATGTTGAAATTTCTTAAGTCAACAAAACAAATTTTAGTACCAATGAAATTAATTGTAGTTGACAAAACATAAGTTGGTACCACTTGTAAATAAATAAAATTTTAAGATACCACTTGTAGATAAACAAAAAAATTTGAGATACCACTTGTAAATAAATAAAATTTTAAGATACCACTTGTAAATAATAAAAATTTTAAGATACATGTAAATAAACACAATATTAAGATATCACTTGTAGGTTATTGATACCACTAGAAATATCTTATAAATTATTGATACCAATTGAAGAGTAAAATATGAAATATATTTTGATACCAATTAAATGTCAATTGAAATACCAATTGAAAATAATGCATAAGCTTATAAAGATACTAATTTACATTTGAAATTAAGGCAAGCTTAGCATAAACATAATTTGTGTTTTAAACATGTAAGGATATTGTAAATCAAGCACAATCAAATCATATATATGTATGAAAAAAATACCAATTGAAATTGATATTATTTGAAATTTAAAACATATATATATATAAGAAACAAATATGAGTATACAAATATAAGATTCCATGAAGAACATGTGTATAATTCATAACTATCCATTCTATTCATGCACATGTTAAATAGATTTTCAATTTTGAGCATACAAGGCATGGTCGCCCATCCAACCGCCCTTGTAGGGTAGAAGTTTTCAAAAATAGATTTAAAAAATAGTTGAGATTGAAAACACTACAAATGAAGAATAATTAACTAGTTAAAGTAATTTTTGAAAAACTAATTAAAGATCCTTCAAACATGAAAACAAATTATATGTATCTCATGAAACATTGCTAAGTACACAAAAATTAACACTCGAAATCTATAAAGCTCAAAAAATATGCTCATGAAACAAAGTCATGAGTAAACAAAGAAATGTGAGTGCACAAAAATCATGTGAATAGCACATTCATGAAAATAATCAATAAAGCTCAAAATGAACATGAATTTCTTTTATCAAAAACATGAAAATCATAAAAATTTATTTTTCATCAAATTTAAACAAACTTCAAGGTATATGTTTGTTTTATCAAAACTAACAATATACATAAATATTCCAAACACAAACGAGTCCATAATAGAATTTGCATGAAGGTAAGTGACTCAAGGGTATACATGTATATTTATTAGTTTTAGACAAAATAGCATATGCATGAAGCAAAACATGTACAAAGATATGGAAGACAAGTATAAATGAAAGGATCATCAAAACTAGGTTATACATATACGTGTAATGAGTACAAATGAGCATAGAAGCATAAATATATAAAAATCAAGTGTTGCTCACTACTTGTGCAAGTATATACACAAGTTTTAATGAAAATTACATCTAAACAAGTATTCACAATATGAAGTACAGAGCCAAAACATGCTTAAAGCATTTTTGTAAAAGCATGTAAAAATAGGAGTTTAGAGATAGTTATCAAACCATATGCACTATTCTCTAAGTCTTCAAACCATTATGTTCCTCCCACCAAACTTCCTTAATAGCGATGCATCAATAGGGTATGTCCATCTAGCTCCATATGCATCCACCACCAAGGCACCATACCTTTCACGTCATGTGAGAGCCCACACCTATATCAAACACAAGAGGTGAAAATTTTGGTACTCATTTCCTTTTGGGTCCACAGGGGCTAGCATCATAAGGAATCCAAACATTTTTATTAGCAAAATATATAGAACTTATCTTATCAAAATAAAATTTTGCTAAATGGCCTTTATGGCCACAATGTGTACATTTATACACTCTAGCATGCATATGAGAATGTGTGTGATCATGATGTGCAAAGTGTGCATATGTATATCGTGGATTATGTGTATGAACATGTGGAGCTTGTTTCTTTTGAAACAAGATTCTCAATCTAGAAGGGTTGAATGCACAATTGCTCAAAGTTAAGCTCAAATAATTTATTCTATTTTTCAAGACTTGAATCTCATTTTTATTGATAGTAGCATGAAGAGCATGGCAAGAATGAGAATTAACAACCTTTTTCTTTTTAGAAATATTTTCTTTTTCTTTTGAAACAAATTTTCTTTACAAAGAGTTATTTTCTTCCAAAACAATTTCTTTTTCTTTTTCCACCAAAGTGATTTTATTTTTAAAAGAATTATTTCCTTCACAAATATCATTTAATTTAGAAGATAAGGAAATATTCTCCTTTTTCAAAGATTCATTTTCTTTTGAAATGCATTCAAATTATTTTTCAATCTTTTATTATCCTTTTAAGCACATCATATTTTTCAAGAATTTTTAACAAATAAAGAAAGCTCATCATATGACATGTCAACATCTCCATCAAGCTCGGATTCAGAATTTACCTCAAGAGGGTTATCCGCTTGGACCATGTAGCATATGTTGGAAGCATCGCTTCCATCATCCGAGTCACTCCGCGCATAGTATTTCTTATTTTTTAACAAATAAAGAAAGCTTATCATATGACATGTCAACATCTCCATCAAGCTCGGATTCAGAATTTACCTCAAGAGGGTTATTCCCTTGGACCATGTAGCATATGTTGGAAGCATCACTTCCATCATCCGAGTCACTCCGCGCATAGTATTACTTTTGTTCACCAAGGGAGATTAGAGTGTTCCATACTACAAAAGCCGAATCAAAATTAGCAACCTTAAATAAATATTTATCATTTAGGGTAGATCTTAAAGCATGAAGGGCTTTCGCATTAGCCTCAAGGTTTTGCCATTTAAACAATATGAATCTTTAATAGTGACAAAATAAACATGAATACCTAGGGTTTTGAAGTATATTGACATTTTAAACTTTTAAATTTGGATGTTAAGGATATCAAACATGGGAGGTGTCATGAAATCTATGTGTGTGTAAACAAATATTATGATTAGCTAAAATAAGGATCTTTAACTCAAGGTTGTTGACCCAAATCAAGAGCACCAAGCTCTGATACCAATTGAAAACACCTAGAGGGGGTGAATAGGTGACTAGCTAATCAAATGATGAATAATGCGGAATTAAAAACTATTTAAGCAAATAAATTATTAAGCTAAACACACCAAGTATAACACAAGAGTGTAACCGAATTCTCGGTGAAGGGCTCTGGACTATCTCCTCAAGATTCATCTAGATCAGAGTTGAGGTGCACTATGACTCTCTTGGTTGAATACAAGTATGAGCAAAACAATCCCAAGCATAAAACAGTTAAGCACAAGATATATCAAGCATATAAAGAGATAAGCAATGTAAGTATGTAAGATATAAACATAAGTGAGAGATAGAGAGAGCAATCGCAAACATTGGAGATTTGTTTTGAGGTTCGAGCACCCTTTCTCTACGTCCCCCGCCTTCAATACTATGAAGGATTTCCACTAAAATCGATCCCACCGGATCACTCGGTGTCGCAACACCTACAATGAGTTCACACTAGAACTCCTCGGACTCACTAATCCCTCTCTTGTTCCCGCAAGAACAACACGCGCAAGCACACTAGCTTGCCGAGCCTGCACCTCTATGCCAAGCTCCCACAAGAACTCAAAACAACACGAACCCAGAAGTTCGCCTCCTCAAATACAAGATAAAACACTTTGATGATCTCAACACTATGATCACCAATAAACACTCTCACAATAACTCTCCTATAGGATAGATATGACAATGGAAAGCTCAAGTATGTGTGAGAAAAACTAAATAGAGTAGTAGAGAAAAACTCAAGAAATCTCTTTTGAAAACACTCTTGATAAACTCTCCTTTTGATATGGAAGTCTTAGTTCTAAAATAAGTGGAGATAAACACTTAGAAAGATAGGAAAAACTAGTACAAAAACTCTCTTAAAATCTTGTAGAAAACAGCCCAAAACGGCCCCAAATAAATAGGCTCCAAAAACTAGCCGTTGGGGACAACTCAGCAGGAAATCCTGCTATCGGTTGACCGACCGGTCGACTGGCCACCGGTCGGATTTCTGACTGTTGTGCCACCGATCGACCGCCCGATCGACCGAGGTCGGTTCCAGAGAGCAGAGCTTTCTGGCCGGTCGACCACCCGGTCGACCGGGCCAGATACAGAGAGCAGAGCTCTCTGGACGGTCGACCGCCCGGTCGGCCGGCCCACTAGCCAATTGGCCTTGCACATTTGTAGAATCGGTTGACCGGTCCAGTCGATCGACTTCTGTCTTGGTCGACCGTCCGGTCGATCAGCAGAAGGCCGGGTCAGACATCTTTTAGGATTAAAACTTGGTCTTTTTATCTTTAATAAAATTTCATAAATTTTCATAAATTCTACAAAATTAAGTTCATTGAAATACTTTGAAGTACAAATATGTGTGATCAAAACTCAACACATATTATAAACTTTTTGAACCACTTTTGTAATATAGAAATTTTGCCTTAAACAAAAATCTGTATTTTTTAAAATCGATTTTTTCAAAACTTCTCTAAATAGAAAAACAAGATATTCTAAACATTTTAAAGCTTAATGTGTATAGATATGATCCACTACACATATAAGATAAAATATCTATGTTTTTGACAATAAGCTCTAAAATAAGTTTTGATAAAGCCAAAATGATATTTTTCTAAACACAAAACTATCTTTGAAAACACATATAAATTTTGTGTGTGTGTGTATGAACTTGAGCAATCCACCAACTAATCTATCCTTTACATTTTATCTAAAAACAAATCTTGACACTTATAAAACCCGACACAAGTCTTCTTGAAAATCTTTTTCTCCTTCTTAACTTCGTCTAAATCTTGATCCAATGAGTTAAACTCCTCTTGAGTACTTGATGCGATCTTGATGCACGAGTTCTTGAATCAACACGTATTAGCTTCAAAACTTGACTTCGAATCTTTTGTTGAAGCTAAACACCTACTAAGATCTTGATCAAATATCTTAAACTAAATAAATACAAGATCATTAGTACTATAACTACATGAGTTAATCATCATCAAAACTAGAGCGATAGGCCTTTGGGCCAACAGTCTTTACATATATTATATGGTTGATATAAATAATTTAAACTTTGGGACCAATCCTATAAAGGGATAGTCAGCCCAAAGAAAGGTTATTCTCTTACATAGGAACTAAATTTTAGGGTATCTATATTGGGTCAGTACAGTATTGGCATAAAGAGACACAACTTGTTCCGAAAGTGTGGCTGACAGCTCTATCGGTCAGACTGGTTGCATTTTCTAAAATTCACTTTTTATGACTATTATAAAGAATTTTTTTAATGCAATGTT
Source organism: Agave tequilana (assembly GCA_038442645.1). Lineage (NCBI taxonomy): Eukaryota > Viridiplantae > Streptophyta > Magnoliopsida > Asparagales > Asparagaceae > Agave > Agave tequilana. The sequence goes on from JAVJIF010021083.1 coordinate 11,729, forward strand.
TATTTTAAATTGATGAGAAATTGTATACTTATTTAATCTAAATTGAATGCTACAAACTATAAGAAATGGTAAGATCACGTAAAAGATTGTTCTTGAATTCATGGACCTAGACTTCACCTTAAGGACTGATGGATCCCTACTATCACTAACAAAAATTTAGTTAAAGAAAATATCAATTACGATAAGTGGAAGAGATCCAATAGGATGTGTCTACTGGTCATAAAAATTCTATTCCTATAACTATTAGGGGTTCTATGTCTAATAAAGTCAGTGCTAAGAGTTTTCCAGCTGAAGTAGCCGACCGGTTTATTAAATCGGATAAAGTTGAGGTCATCACGTATCTTAGCAAGTGATAAATTTGCGCTATAATGACAAAGAACATATAAGGGAGTAAATTATAGAAATGTCCAATCTTGTTTCTAAACTAAAGGCACTGAAATTGAAACTCTCTGAAGTGATTCTAGTGCATTTCATTCTGACCTTCTTTTTTACACAGTATAACCCTTTTCAAGATTATTTATAATACTCAAAGGGAAAAATTGAGTCTCATTGAGCTCATTAATCACTGTGTCCAGAAAGAAGAGGGACTGAAATAAGAAAAAACTGAAAGTGATCACTTAGCATATAAGGTAACACCTCTAATAAGAAAAGGAAAAGTAAAACTAAAGAGAGAAAAATAAACACTACTACTGTAACATCCCGATTTTGTTTTACATTTCTTAAAGAATATTTTAATCCTCAGCTATGAGATAATGTCGGATAATTAGAACCGATAACTACAATGATCGAATTACTTTAATCATGAATTAGTATTGCAGAATACAAATTTATACCATGATAATTTATTTGGTTATCTATATACTTAAATTATTTGATGACCAAGTGGGAAATTGATGTAAATGAATTTTCACATGAATGCAACATGTAAATATATCAATGATTGTGTGTGTGTGTGTGTCTCTCTCTCTATATAAATATAAACATAATAATAATAATGTTAATGTAAGTGATAACCATGCATGTATAATGTTACACATATTCAAGTACACAAAAGTTTCATATATGATATATGCATACTCCACTAATCATACCCATTAATTTAATCAAAGTGCAAGTTAATGGAGGGGGTAGGTGAGCATGAGAGGGATTGATGAAGGGCTAGAATGCCCTTGATTTATGCAAGGCCACTTGTGTACGCGCCGGAAAGAAGAGAAAGAAGGTCTTGACTGTAAAATTTTCCTTGAATCAGATGAAAAGATTACAACAAAAATAACTTTTCCTTCCAGTTACAAGGGAGGGAGGATGTTGAGTCTTGAATTCTCCCTTTGTTTAATGCTGGGTTCTTCGTGTGGCGGTGGAGAGTGAATCTTGTTCTCCGTTGACCGGATGACCGTCGGGATCGTCAGGGGTCTTCTCTTCGGCTGGTAGAAAGAGTAGCACAGCTCTTGTCTACCAAAACTCTCAAAGAGAAGGTAGGCAAAGAGTAGCTTGTACGCAGCAAGCTTGACGAAGAGTTGAGCTCTCTCCTTTTTCTGCCGTGTCTGGTCGTCTGATTGCCGATCCTCTTATCACCAAATGCCTTTGATTGCTGATCGCCAATTGCCCAATTGCCAATCTCTCTATCTCTCGATCGTCGATCCTCGATCCTTTCTTCTCTTATCGTCCCCTTGACCTCATAGCAAACGAGGCTATTTATAGAGGTCCTAGGGGGTGAACGTGCCCCCTAAAAATGCTCCACGATGAGGGACTGACCTCCCCGCTATGTGGGCGGCGACTGGCCCCATAACCAGGGCGGTTATAACTGAGACGCGGGTTTCAGCCCACGCGCCTTGATGCTGAGACGCGGGTGTCGAGCCCACGCGCCTTGATGCTGAGACGCGGGTGTCGAGCCCACGCGCCTTGATGCTGAGACGCGGGTGTCGAGCCCACGCGCCTTGATGTTGAGACTCTGCTTTTAATGGCTTGTCTTTTAGTGATTTTTAGACAGCCTACAGAACCCCCTCTAAAGTTTTCGATATTCCGCAGTTAAATGGGATGGATTTCGAAATACTTTGGATTTTAGCCGCATTCACCTTTATGACGGGACTGTTAATGCTCCGGGTTTGATCTTATCTGGAGTTTGGTCTTCGTGAGTGTACTGTTGAACTCTTTGAGGCCACCAGGGTTGATCGTATTGAGTGTCTAGATACACAGTCTAAACCTCCCCGACTGCTTTTAGTCTGTCATGTGGGTGCTTTAAGCCAGGAGTGGTTGGTCATCTGCTTGTGCCAGTGTACTGTTGAACTGATTTGCAGAAGCAGGAGGCCGAACACTGGTCCTTTTTGAAAAGCAGAGATGGTACTGCTTTAAAGACGCGACTGATCTTCCATAAAGCAGACGCGATGTTCAGCCGGGCTGGAAAGACGCGAACTTCTTAGAGAGATGCGACTTTTTGAATGCATTTATGGCGGTGATGACGGGGCACGTCCATCGAAGAGGCGCGTCCGTTGGGTGCGAATCTGTGCCATGTCATGATTGTGCTGCCAGTTGGCCTGGGGAACCGGCGGGATTTCACCTTTTGGCGCGTGGACTTCCCGATTCATTAAATGATTTGCTCCACGTGTCAAGCGATGACTCGCTGCAGGGCTATGGTGCGCGATCTTCGCTGCAGAGAAATTGATTTGCTCCATGCGTCAAGCGATGACTCGCTGCAGAACTAATCGAGCCACGCGCCGCGTATCTTCGCGAATCCTTGTGCCTATAAATGGCAACAGTCAGAGAGATACCTCTTCTTCTCTGAGTGCATTTGTTTAGGGTTTAAGAGAAAAAAGTTCTTCTTTCTCTGTTTATCTCCATTCTTAATCACCAATGGCACCTAAGACCAAGCCAACCGCATCCTCTTCAAGAGCAACCGTCGCCGAGGCCCAGAGGGGCGGTTCTTCCGCGCAGGAATTCTCTTTCCCAGGTATAACGCCGCTTAGGGTTGAACTTTCGCCATTACTGGAAGCTCATGGAACCATTAACAGAATCATCAACACAGAAAACAAACCGTGTTTGATTCTCAGACGCGGTCTTTGAGTTGATAACCAAGGCGCGGGTTTGATGACCCGGTGACAGTGAGTCCTGCATTTCGGATTCTTCACTTAGAATATTTCTAATTGTGAAGAGTTTGGACGCGGACTTGAAGATTTTTCATCAGGTGCAGGTTTTTGATGAATCTTGCACCTGAGCCCAAGTACTTAGAGAATTCTCATAAGTCTTGGTTTGCAAAACGCGGACTTGATCCTGGCGTTCTGTGACATCATGTGCTGGTTTTTATGAATCTGGCGCCTGAGCCCAAGTACTTAGAGAATTCTCATAAGTTTTGGTTTGCAAAACGCGGACTTGATCCCGCTGGTCTTACGCCTGGATGCGGATTTGCAGGTCTGGACGCGGATTTGATAATTCCTGCGTCCAGTATTTCTTCTGCGTCTGGACTATAGATTCGCAGGTCTAGACGCGGACTTGATAATTCCTGCGTCCAGTATCTCTTCTGCGTCAGGACTATAGATTCGCAGGTCTGGACGCGGACTTGATAATTCCTGTATCCAGTATCTCTTCTGCGTCTGGACTATAGATACTTAACATTTTTCTGATAAAGTGTCTAATTAAATGTCCTTTTCTTTTGCAGTGCCACACCTTTCTGCCCCACTCGCCAAGAAGCGCCACTTTGGACATGTAGGTGGTACTGACCGTGATCTGGCTTTTGTGCTACAAAGGACAGTACCTGTGACTGCCGACAAGTCGCAGGAGCGCCAGAAAAGGCTCTCCAATGTTGATATGACGACCCTTCGGGTGCTTATGACTGATGCAGCATTCACAACGGATGATCGCGTCAAGCTGGAGAAGCCTGCCTTCTTCTTCGGGGATCGTATCGGTGATGGCGGCTATTCCATATATAATGGAAATTATAGATGGCTCCGTCAGATAGGGGATAGGAGATTCTTTCTTCCAGAAATGGAGAGGATGTTCCCGCTGTCTTATCTCCAGCACATGTCCGTCCCTCGGAAGATGAAATGGGACGTTTCCCGATACGTCCCTGAGATTACCCTCGGTGACTTGGGCTCCCAGAGGGTATACTGTCATGATAGTCATGATAGGGCGGTTCTTGGCCTGTTCCCCGGGTCGCGCAAGTCTGAGCTCCCAGTTGGAGAGATACCAAAACTCGGCACTACCTTCCTCAACGCGTTTATAAAAGCGGAGGGTGATTTTTCGGTTGAGTTCCGTGCGCCCGGGTGGGTTCATTCCACCGAGAAGTATTGGTGGCGCAGGATGGTGAGCTTCGTCCTTACCGATCTTGGAGATTTGCTGGAGCATGTGGGACTGTACCCAGCAGTCAGGGCCGTGCAGTATGGCATCCCGCCGAGTTCTCAGAACTTCTTCGGGGTCCTGGAGCGTTACAATTCTTTGACGGGGACATTCTTCACCCCGGTCGGAGAGATGGGCCTTGCACTGCACGAGTTGCATGAGGTCTCGGGGCTGGCAACAGGGGATTCTCACTATGAGGAATATATCCCAACCACTGAGGAGCTCAACCTTATGAAGGAAGGGTCTCCTTAAATGTACGAGACTTATTGGGAAGTGTTATGTCACTTCCATATTTGCGGCCAGATAACCACTTGGAGGTCGAGAGGAATCAAGCAGCTGTCTTGGGCCAGTTACTTGTTCAACAATGTCAATAAGAAAGACCATCCAATAACTCGACTGGCTCCCAGCTCCGACCAGGAAATTGAAGACAGGATCGACCAGGCTTCTGAAGGCTTCTACACCACGGATTCGAATGAGGACGGTTTCGAACCTGACATGGTCTTCGAAAGCTTTCACCATCAAGCTCGAACCCCTATCTCTGATCGAGCATTGTTGGCGGGCTTCTTAATGCTGTGGCTGAAGCGTTGTGTGGTGCCCACGCTGCCACATGAAGTCATTGTTGCCGACGTGGTGTACCCGGCGGTGCTCCTGGCCTATGGCAGTCCCATAGCCCTTCTTTCGGCCGTGACGGCTGGCATTCAGAGCGGGTTGCGGGCGTTAACCCAGGCTTTCTGCGAACCCGGGAAGGCTGTCGACTCCCATGGCAAGCCGATCCTTGACTCAGAGGGGAAGCCGACGGTGAAGCGCCCCAACCCTCGGATCGAGCTGCCTTATACGTACCTCATGGCTTGGTACGTGATGCACTGCCCTTCCCTGATGACGCCGGTGCCTTGGAGTGAGGGTTTCGCCCCTTTTGTACAGCGGTTGGAGGGTTCAGACTGGCGTAATACTTATATGTATTTCGTCCGTAAGTGCATTTCAGATGCTTCGAACTACCAGCTCAATCGCTGCTTCCCCGAGATCCTGGTGCATCTTTCGGGGATCTATTTATTGATTCCGTGGGCCCAGATGACTATACGAGGTTGTCCTCGGGGGCCTTCTGGTGGTTGATCAACATTCGGCCCGGATATGTGCTTTTCCGACAAGGGACTTCATGCACAATCGAGCCGTACATGCCGAATCGTTTCGCCCGACAGTTCGGCTACGATCAACTCTACGTCGGCAACCCCAATGCTCGATTCGCCTTCGAAGGGAACTTGTTCGAAGGTGCTCGGGCTTGGTACTACAGTGTGGCCGGAGGGACGGAAGCAACTTTCCGTCTACCTACCGAGGGGTCAAAGTGCCGTATGAGTTTCAGCTTCTGCTCCTGGTATTTCCAAGTCAACCAGACACCAAACTTTGTTCCGGAGTATTCATGCATTGAGAGTATCAATGCAAATCTCGAAGCAAGGTCGGAGTCTGGTAAACGCTCGCGAGGCGTCGAGCAGTACCTGAAGGCTCTGAAGGAGGTCGGGAGAAGGTCAAGGGAGGAGCCGCGAGCAACAAGGGCGGAGCCGCGATCAACAAGGGCGGAGCCGCGATTAACAAGGGCAGAGCCGCGACCAACCAGGGCTCGACAGGCGGTGAGCAAGCGTCGTCAAGGCTCTACTTCCACTGCTGAGCCTGCCCCAAAGAAGGTTCGGAGAGACTTAACGGCCGAAGTTTCTCGATCCGCGGACATCCCTTCTGGTGTTGGGGAGCCGAGGGAGGAAGAGGTGGACAAGGAAGACACTCCCTTAGTCCATGCCCGCAGGTTACACCGCAGGAGCCTCAGGATTGCAGAGGAAGGGGAGCCTACTGACAGACCCACCGCCACTGACGAGACCGAGCAACTCGAGGTCGATATAATGAGCGGAGTCGATGTTGAGATTCCGGGGATCTCAGCTCAGCCCGAGTCTTCCTCAGCTCAGAGGAGGGATGAGGCGCAACAGCCTGGGTCTCCTTCTGTCTTCATCTCCAGTCTCGGATGGTTGACCCCAGCCCTACCACTGGGGTGTTTAGAGGCAAGGCTCCGGTTACCGAGGCCTCTCATGTTGAACCGTCGTCTTTCTTATCCGCAGAGGAAAGCGATTTTGAGGATGAGATCGACTATGGTGACGAACCCGCTCCTCCCGATCCGAGCAAATTCTCACACATCTCGGAGAAGGAAATACATGGGTGTGGGCCGGTGACGACGTCACCACCAGCGGTTGCTCCTGCTGAAGGTACTCTTTTCACCTTCTGACCCGATTTCCTTTTTCATTTTGAAGAGGAGGCTTTAACATTCTCCTTTTATGCTGCAGGATTGGCTGAGGATACCGAGGCTGCAACCTCCTTGCATATCGAGGAGATGGTGCAAGAGTTGACCCAGCCGGAAGGAGTTGAGACTCCAGCTGCTGAGGCAACTACCGAAATCGGGGAGGCTTCTACTCTGCAGGAAGAGGAGGCCATTACTGAAGTCAGGGAGATTTCTCCTCTGCAGGGTTCGCCCAAGGATTCGACATCTCTGGACCTCCAGCTTGGTAAGGAAGTTTTGATGTCCCGGATGTTTCACTTTTTACCATTCTGGCTAATGTTGAGATAACTTGCAGAGAGAACCGAGGGGGCCCAGGTAGAGAGTCTGACGGTCAGTGTCCCTCCGGAAGGCCACACGGCCCAAGCCTTGGCTGAGGTTTCTGAGGAGGTCGAGCTCACTACCCTGTCATCGGCTGTGGAGGTTCCTGTAGAGGTGGTACCCCAGAAGCGCCAGTGGCTGCTTCTGCTCTTGCCGTACCCGTGGTCAGCTCAACTCTTGCACCAACAGAGCCGATCTACATCCCCCACCCCGTGATAGAGAGGGGATCGAGGAGCACTTCGGATGATGATATCATGAAGCTTTTGACACGCCAGGCGGTGCAGCAGTTCCTTACCTCGATGCGAACATGCATCGATTTCGTCCTGACTAGGGTAGCTCCCTTGACTTCGCCCAGATGTTTCTCGGAAACCAGGTCGAGAACATCAAGTTGGCCGGAGGCCCTTCGCTAGCTCAGGCGAGTCAGCTGCTGGTGGATCAGCTGGGACAACATTTGAGAGAGCTTCGGTCTCTGGAGGATGATACCGGTTCATCCTACGAAGCCCAAGAAACGCTGAACAGGCTCCTTGCTGCTCAAGAGCAGGAGCGAAAAGAGGTGGAGGAGAGGATCACCGATAGCACTCGTCTTCTTGAACGTGTCCAGGCTGATCACCAAAGGCTGGCGATTGAGTCCGAGGAGTCAGAGACGATCATATAGGCCGCAAAGCAAGCTATCCTTGACTCTCGGGCTATTATAGCCAGGGCTGAGGCCATGATTGTCTTCAACGAACAGAGGCTTGCTACCTCTGAAAAGAGGCTAGCGGAGTTAGAGGTCGCCAAGGCGCAAGCTGAAGCGGACCTCTCTGTTCGTTCGTCCGAACTGGAATCCCTCCGATTGCAAGCGCAGGGATTTTTGCCTGAAGCGGATCTGCGGGCCCGAGCTCTCATGGAGGTTGAGAAGGCGCGTCAACATAAGATACATCGCCTTAGAGAGCAAATCCGTTCTTTGGCGGACCAGGACTTGTAGCCTTCTCTTTTTTTTTTAGAAAAGGACACTCTGTCCACTAAGAGTGTTTTGTATTAACTTTTATCATTTTTGATATAATAAAAGTCTTTGAAGTTTTTGGTTCCACCTCCTTTGTTGCCTTGACTTCTTGATCACAATCTTTGATTAATTGACTGTGAATGCTGAACTTAGGTGAGACTAAGTTCTTTAAGTGAAACGCGGCGTTTGACCCATGGGACCTTAGGCAGAACTGAGTCCTTTTGATGAGACGCGGCATTGGTTCATAGGGACTTAGGTAGAACTGAGTCCTTTTGATGAAACGCAGCGTCAATTCATAGGGAGACGCGGTCATCAGTTCATAAGGACTCAGATAGAACTAAGTCCTTTTGATGAGACGCAGCGTGAATTCATAGAGAGACGCGGTCATCAGTTCATAAGGACTCAGATAGAACTAAGTCCTTTTGATGAGACGCAGCGTGAATTCATAGAGAGACGCGGTCATCAGTTCATAAGGACTCAGATAGAACAAAGTCCTTTTGATGAGACGCAACGTCAATCCATATGGAGACGCGACGGCGTCAGCTCGCAGAGAGAAACGCGGCTTTGAGTAACGCGAGTCTGTCCTGCCAATGAAGACGTGACGCGAGGGACGCAGCCTTGTGTATTTTCCCATTAATCTCAGAATGGGCTAAGTCTTTTGCTGAGTCAAGTGCTTTCCCTTAAACTGGGCCCTGTTTGCTGAAGGGACGCGATTCTGAATTACGCGGACTTTCCTTTGGAACGCAGGTGGACGTCATTCATTTCGAAAAAGGAGACGCGGGTTCCAGGACGCGGTTTTCCCATCTGCGTATCGATGTAACTTCCAGGCGTTACATGCGGCCTGACATAAAGATTTTATGAGATCTTTGAACGTCAAGTCTGTACTGACGATTGAAAGTCAAGTCTTCACTGGCGATTGGGAAACCGGGTCATCCGTTGTTTCCCGAAGCAGTTGTCCACGCGTCGGTTCTTCATTGGACTGGGGTGTTAATACCTTTAATGTAAAACCGGCGCTGGCGGTTGGAGACCAGCGTCTTCAACATTTCCCGAAGCGACCCTTCACGCGTCAGCGTCCCATTGGACTTTGACAATCGTGCGGCCATTAAAGCCGACGGTTCCCATTGATGACCCATTAATGACGGTTACCAGGAGCGACCTATAAATAGGGGTTCGCCTTCTTTAGCAGTCCCGATTTTAGACCATTTTCCTTAAGAGAACGATTGCTCTAAGAACTTTCGCTTTCTTCAGAGTTTCTAACAGGGGCACTGTCTTCATGGATGAAGACGACTCCAGGGAAGAAGATGACCCAGAGCTTTCATGCTTCTGTTTGGTCCCTTCAGGACAAAGTGTCTCCCTGATCACCTTCCATGTCCATATTCTGATGCAGAGAGTTAAACTCTTGATAGAGGCTTCTGCTGGTATGCCGTCCCGACTTGCCGTGATATTTCTAGTCCACCCAAGTTTTCACTTTGGCATCATCATCATCTGGATTTCCTCATGAAGTCTGAGTTGGTGCATTCTTTCTGGAATTTGCGCCGCCGACTTAAACTTCCTTGGACGCGAGTACAGAAGTCTTTGGCACTTGGTGCTGACTTTGTTCATGAAGCTCGCGTTTTAAGGCCACTGACTTGGATGAATTCCAACTCGGGCTGAAGGTTTCAGACCCGAATCTTGCAACCCCTGTTCCCTCGACAGGGAGATGGCAATTTTCGGCGTCTGAGTCCTTTCGCGCCTTGTGTTTTAGGCGCGGGCGCAAAATGAGACCGCGTTTGAATCCTGTGTGTGGCACAGTTTTTATTCGCGTCTGCTTCTGTTGACGCGGTATTTTGACTCACTGCGCGGGCTCGTTCCCGCGTCTGAAGTCTTCGACAATAGCTGCGTCTGTCACTTAGTTTTCTTTGTTGAAGTATACTAAGTTCCAGATTTTCTAACCCCCTTGTTTATGTTGGCCCAAAGGCCTTCCACCCTAGTTTTGATGATGATTAACTCATGTAGTTATGTTTACTAATAATCTTGTATTGTTTAAGTTTCAGATCATTAACCAAGATATTAGTTGGTGATTAGCTTCAACAAGGTGTTTGGAAGCTTATCATGGTGATTCCGGTGCCAAAGCTTAAAGATCATACCTTTGCACTCGGTGGATCGCGTTTGGGAGCAAGTCTACTTGAAGATGGAAGATCGTCAAGAGACTTAGGTATCCTAGTTTAGATTATGAGTTTTTAGATCCATTTGTAAAGTTTAGAATAGTTGATATGCTCAAGTGCACACATACACACACGTTTCATGATTTGGATTTGGTTTTCATGAATAGTAAATCAAAACAAGTTTACTTTATTTCTATATATATTAGATATGTTCTAGATATACATACATGGTTTAAACGTGCTAAACAAACTTATTTTGATATCCCTATTCATGTGTTGAAAAGCCAAGTTTGATAAAAATACAAGAGTTTGTTTTTGATAAAAATGAGAAGAAACAAAATGATTTCATATGCTTGATATTTGAGTAGAAATGATTATCACATGTTTCAATATCAATGCTATATGATAAAACAAGTTTATGAAATTTTCAGAAAAGATAGAAGTTTTTAAAAGAATCTTTTAACAAAATATTTTTCCCAGTTTTTCAGACCCAGACTGACCTGTCAGGCCAGAACGGTCGACCGAGCGGTCGACCGCACCTAAGGCCGGTCGACCGCGCGGTCGACCGACGTGCACAGACTTGTGCACGTCTGGCAGCCAGGGGGCCGGTCGACCGGACGGTCGACCGCTGCAGAGAGCTCTGCTCTCTGTTTGTTTCGGTCGACCGGAGGTTCCAACGGGTCAAAATATGACCGTTGGACGGTCGACCGGCCGGTCGACCGTTAGGCCAGTCAGGCTGACACGTCAGCCTAACGGCTAGTTTTCTATTTGGCCTATATAAACCCCATCTCTTTGGGATTTTGGCCAAGGTTTTTACAAGAGAAAAATACCCTGTTTTCAGAGTTTAAAACAAGTTTTTTAAAAGAGTTTTTGTGCTAAAAGGATTGATTCTTATTTGTTTTGGGTTTTTGGAAAATCAAAGAAAAATAGATTTTTGGGATTTTGATTTGGTCTTTTATTCCTATCATCTACAAGAGATTTCCCAAGAAGTTTTTCTTTGTTGCTTGTTTCCAAAAACACCTAGTTTTCCACACTTGAGCTATCATACTATCCTAATCTATTAGGATCATTTGTTTTGTGGAAAAAGAGAAAAAGAAAGTGAGATTGAGTTTGTGGTTTTTGGAACCACTTGTTGTAAACACCCTTATTCTTTGTGTATCCCTCTTAGGTAGAGGTGATCGGGTGATTGGTTTGCTCCCTCTTGTGAGAGGTGAAGATTGGTGTTTGTAAACCCTCTTCGGTAGAGGTGTTGGTTGTTGTATTGGCTACGGGCCTACCCCTCGGTTGTGAGGAGGTTGTTTGAGAGAGGAGTTTGGTACTCCTAGTGTTGTAACAAATCCTCTTCGGTAGAGGTTCCCTCGGGGGAGATAGTGGATTGGAAATCCTACACGGTGGTGTAGGCGGGGATGTAGAGCAAGGTGCTCGAACCTCGAAACATATCGTTGTGTTTGCGTTTGCTCCACTTGTCTCTTTAACTCTCTCTCATTTATTTGTGCAAAGCATCATACTTCATATCATCATATCATATTTGCTTGTGTTGAGCATAATTCATATTACCATATCATATTGCTTGTGTTACCTTGCATTATTTCATATTGCTATATCCTTGATTGCTTGGCTTGATTGTGTGTGCACATTGCTTGGATTGCTTGTGTGTGTGTGCCTAACTTATACTCATCCAACAAGAGCTTCACATAGCACCTCAACCCATTTCAAGGGGAATCAAGGGGAGTTAGTCCAGAGCCTCGCAAGGGAATTCGACTACACTTGTTGTATGGTATTAGTTTGTGCATATTTGCATTAGCTTCCGTTTTTAGCGCACTTAGTTTTGCATTTAGTCTTAGATTAGCATTTACACCTATTCACCCCCCCTCTAGGTGTCTTTTCAATTGGTATCAGAGCTAGTGCTCCTGATACTTAGGCTTAACATCCTAGGAGTGAGATCCATTTGCTTGCTAATCTATTGTTTGCATTTGCTTGTTTGCACACATTTAGTTTACCATGGCCTTCATGACCCCACCTATGTATGACCCTTCCAATATTCATGTTTGGAAGATTAGGATGACCGTTTATTTACAAACCCTAGGTCATAAAGTTTATCTTGCTATTACCAAGGAATCCTTCCTTAGTGATCGCAATCATATAGGGGCCAATGCACAAGCCCTAGAGGCCATTAGAAGCACATTACCTAAAGATTATCTTATGTGTATTTCTAACTTTGATTCTGCTTTTGTAGTGTGGAACAAATTGACAACAACCACCACCTCCAAGCTTCAAGTGCAAATTCAAGAAGAGGAATCTAGTGGAGAGTTCGAGTCACAATGCTTCATGGTCCAAGGGAATGACTCCCTTGAGGTACATTCGGAACCCCACTTAGATAATGATGATTGTGCTAGTTCTTCAAATGATTATGTTGATCCCCATGCCTTGAATAAAGAACTATCTATTGTATGTGAAAAATTAATTGAAAAATATAATTTGTTGAAAAAGAAAAGTCTAGAAATTGAAAAAGAAAATAAGAGTTTGCATTCTAGACTTGATTGTGTTTTGCAAGAGAAGGTTGAGGTCTATAATGAAAGGGATTCATTGAGATCTCAATTGAAACTTGCACTAAAAGAAAATGAATTTTTAAAAAATAAAAATGATTGCCATGTTCTTTTGAAGAAAAATGATAACTTGTCTTCAAAAGTTGATTTTATTTTAAAAGAGAATGTTGATTTGAAAAATAAAATTATTTCCATTTCAAATGATCTAGATGTGTGTTTAAAGAAAAATGTTGTTTTGAAAAATAAGATTGATGAACATGTTTGCCATGCTAAGGTAGTTTCACCTAGATCACCCCTTGCATGCTCCACTTCTTCTAGGATTAATGATGATATTTGTATGTTAAAGAAGAGAGTAGATTGTTTGGGCTCCACTATGAGCCAATGTGCCATGAACCACACTCGCTTGGAAACCTTGGTTCGTAAGAAACAAGTTCCAACTTTTATGCATGACATCCTCCACGGCATACACATGCTCCTCACGGACACCATCACACGTATGCTCATGTGTACACTTGTACACATTGTGGTCGTAAGGGCCATCTTGCTAAATTTTGTTATGATAGAATAAATGTTTCAAATTTAGCAAAGAAATTTGTTTGGGTTAGGGAAGGGACTAACCCCCATGGACCCAAAAGACAATGGGTACCAAAGACCACCCCTCCTATTGTTTTTGATGTAGGTGTGGGCTCTCACATGACGTGAGAGTGATGACACCTTGGAGTGGATGCGTTCCGGACTTAAAGGAAATCAAATGGATGCATCACTTTCAAGGGAAAGTTTGGTGGAGAGGACCACTTTTGTTTTGGAGAAATAGAGTGGTGCCCTCATTGGCTTTGGTATCGAATCTCTAACTCCTTATGTTTACATGCTTTCCATGTTTATTTCTCATAGCATGATTTGATGTCTAGTGATCATCATGAATATGCCATGTTAATTAGATTAGTGTTATACTTATTAGTTGGTTGAAACATCCATGTTTTATATGGACTTATTTGTATGACCTAGATCTAATGCACATGCATGTACATATTGATCATTTATGATTTGTATTTCATATTGATGTTTTATAGCATGTTTTCATTGTCTATGGATTAGTATGTAAATACCATGTTTATTAGATCCTTGACACTCATGTTTAGCATTTTGAGACACCCATGTTTAATATAGACTATTATTTTTGTGTTCTCACCGTTTGTTTAGCTATCATGTTTATCATAGGTTAATAACATATGTATTGGCATGATAATCATGTTTTTCGACACTAATATAAATCCTAGTCTAAATGATTTGTGTTTTGTTTTTATGCTTTATGTCTTGATTACATGTTTAGATGTTAGTTTTCATTAAAACTAGAAGATTTATATTTGTACATATGATGGGCTACAAACAAATCTATATATGTTTGGGATTGAATGCTTGTTTGTTCCCATTAGATGTGCTAGTATAGTCTAGTTTTGATGATCCATACATTTTAAACTTGTATTCCATTTTTGATATTTGTTTTTATGATTATGAGTATTCATTTCATGTATATGTGTATTTTGCCAAACTTGAAGATATACATGTATACCCCTTGAGTCATTTGCCTTTCATGCAAATATCTATTATGGACTCAAAGTGTGTTTAAGGGATATGTATGTATACTTCTTGTGTTGACAAATCATACATATACCTTGAAAAGAATTGGTATCAAATTGTTTTAATGAAAAGCTAAATTTTCATACTTTTCATGCTTTTCATGTTTTCTTGAATTGTTTAACTTCATGTATATGTCTATCTTGTCCAAATCATTAGATATACATGAATATCCTTTTTGAGCCACGTGCCTTCATGCATATATCCTTGTGGACTCGTTTGTATCTTGGATATATATGTATACTTTAGTTTGTATTAGACATACATATGCCTTGAAGATTAAATAATATTAATTTTTTTTGTTTTCTTGTTTAAAGGAATAATTGAACTTAGTTGAACAAATTTTCATGATTGTGATCTCCATACTTGACTTGTACACTCACATTTATTATTTGCTCATGTTTTGTTTTCATGAGACATTTTTATGCTTAATTGGATTAGAGTGTTGATTATCATGTGGATTTCATTTTTATGAAAAATGATTTGTATTTATTCCTTGCTTAAAGGATTTCGTACTAGTTAACAAAACTTTTCATTTTAACTAGTTCATATTCTTCGTTATAATATGAGATATACACTTGACCCTATTCTTTCAATTGGTATCATTGAACACTTTTAATTGGTATCAATTTTTGATCTTTTTGTATACTCATATATGTTTTGTATATGTATGCTTACTCTTTCAAGAATATCAATTTTATTGGTATCTATTTTCCATACATATATATGTTTGTGTTTATGCTAGTGCTTGAGTTTCAATTTTGTTTAAATTGATTACTTTTAAATTGGTATCAAGACTATGCATGATTTTAGTTTGTATTTCATAAAGGGGGAGAAAATTTGATGTTGTCTTTCAATGGTATTTGATTTCCACTCCCTTGCTTTATGTTAAAATATAGTTTCAAATTGTTATCATATGTTTAAAAGAACACATTTCTCTTATGATATCAAGATGTTTATGTTAAATGTTTTAAATTGGTATCTCAAAATTTTATTTAAGGAAAACATATTTATTTTACATTGCCTATATGTGTATAAATTCATGTTGAGTGTATCTTGTATTGAAGAGCTTGACAACTCTTCCTTATGTGGTACACGTGTGTAGGGGGAGCTTCACATCTCCTTTTATGCATTACATATTTTGTGTTATGTGAATTAGGGCGTGTCTTCCTTTCTTCATGTAACTCATATGTGTAGGGAAGCTAACTTAGCGTCTTCCTCTTCATGAATGTATATAGCATATAACATTTATTGATCTTTATTTATTTTCATTTGGTATCAAGATGCTTCATTGACATATTTTTAATTGATATCATGTTTGTAGTCACCCCTTATTGACTTTGATTTTTGTTTTAGACAAAAAGGGGGAGACCATTGTTTGTATTGTTTTGTTTGACTCAAAAGGGGGAGAAAGATTTTTACCCCTCATTATATTGTTTTGACCCTTGTTGATGATTGACAAAAAGGGGGAGAATTATTTGTGAATTTTATATATATGCATAGTTATGTTTTTGCATATATTAAGTTTAATATAGTTTAATGTATGTTTATTGGTATCTAGAGCATCTAGAAAATGTTTATTTGTTAATTGGTATCTAGAGCATGCTTTGCTTTAAATATTTCATTGGTATTTAGAACCTTTATTGTTTATGCATATTTGTGCATTCATGTTTTTAAGAGCCTTCATTGCATATTATTATGTTTATTTGGCTATGCATGAGTTAAGGGGGAGCTTCCTTGAAGCTTTACTTTAATCCATGCATATATAACTCCATGAGTTTTGTCATCATCAAAAAGGGGAGATTGTTCGCCCAAAGGCCTTCCACCCTAGTTTTGATGATGATTAACTCATGTAGTTATGTTTACTAATAATCTTGTATTGTTTAAGTTTCAGATCATTAACCAAGATATTAGTTGGTGATTAGCTTCAACAAGGTGTTTGGAAGCTTATCATGGTGATTCCGGTGCCAAAGCTTAAAGATCATACCTTTGCACTCGGTGGATCGCGTTTGGGAGCAAGTCTACTTGAAGATGGAAGATCGTCAAGAGACTTAGGTATCCTAGTTTAGATTATGAGTTTTAGATCCATTTGTAAAGTTTAGAATAGTTGATATGCTCAAGTGCACACATACACACACGTTTCATGATTTGGATTTGGTTTTCATGAATAGTAAATCAAAACAAGTTTACTTTATTTCTATGTATATTAGATATGTTCTAGATATACATACATGGTTTAAACGTGCTAAACAAACTTATTTTGATATCCCTATTCATGTGTTGAAAAGCCAAGTTTGATAAAAATACAAGAGTTTGTTTTTGATAAAAATGAGAAGAAACAAAAATGATTTCATATGCTTGATATTTGAGTAGAAATGATTATCACATGTTTCAATATCAATGCTATATGATAAAACAAGTTTATGAAATTTTCAGAAAAGATAGAAGTTTTTAAAAGAATCTTTTAACAAAATATTTTTCCCAGTTTTTCAGACCCAGACTGACCTGTCAGGCCAGAACGGTCGACCGAGCGGTCGACCGCACCTAAGGCCGGTCGACCGCGCGGTCGACCGACGTGCACAGACTTGTGCACGTCTGGCAGCCAGGGGGCCGGTCGACCGGACGGTCGACCGCTGCAGAGAGCTCTGCTCTCTGTTTGTTTCGGTCGACCGGGCGGTCGACCGGAGGTTCCAACGGGTCAAAATATGACCGTTGGACGGTCGACCGGCGGTCGACCGTTAGGCCAGTCAGGCTGACACGTCAGCCTAACGGCTAGTTTTCTATTTGGCCTATATAAACCCATCTCTTTGGGATTTTGGCCAAGGTTTTTACAAGAGAAAAATACCCTGTTTTCAGAGTTTAAAAACAAGTTTTTTAAAAGAGTTTTTGTGCTAAAAGGATTGATTCTTATTTGTTTTGGGTTTTTAGAAAATCAAAGAAAAATAGATTTTTGGGATTTTGATTTGGTCTTTTATTCCTATCATCTACAAGAGATTTCCCAAGAAGTTTTTCTTTGTTGCTTGTTTCCAAAAACACCTAGTTTTCCACACTTGAGCTATCATACTATCCTAATCTATTGGGATCATTTGTTTTGTGGAAAAAGAGAAAAAGAAAGTGAGATTGAGTTTGTGGTTTTTGGAACCACTTGTTGTAAACACCCTTATTCTTTGTGTATCCCTCTTAGGTAGAGGTGATCGGGTGATTGGTTTGCTCCCTCTTGTGAGAGGTGAAGATTGGTGTTTGTAAACCCTCTTCGGTAGAGGTGTTGGTTGTTATATTGGCTACGGGCCTACCCCTCGGTTGTGAGGAGGTTGTTTGAGAGAGGAGTTTGGTACTCCTAGTGTTGTAACAAATCCTCTTCGGTAGAGGTTCCCTCGGTGGGAGATAGTGGATTGGAAATCCTACACGGTGGTGTAGGCGGGGATGTAGAGCAAGGTGCTCGAACCTCGAAACATATCGTTGTGTTTGCGTTTGCTCCACTTGTCTCTTTAACTCTCTCTCATTTATTTGTGCAAAGCATCATACTTCATATCATCATATCATATTTGCTTGTGTTGAGCATAATTCATATTACCATATCATATTGCTTGTGTTGCCTTGCATTATTTCATATTGCTATATCCTTGATTGCTTGGCTTGATTGTGTGTGCACATTGCTTGGATTGCTTGTGTGTGTGTGCCTAACTTATACTCATCCAACAAGAGCTTCACATAGCACCTCAACCCATTTCAAGGGAATCAAGGGGAGTTAGTCCAGAGCCTCGCAAGGGGAATTCGGCTACACTTGTTGTATTGTATTAGTTTGTGCATAATTTGCATTAGCTTCCGTTTTTAGCGCACTTAGTTTTGCATTTAGTCTTAGATTAGCATTTACACCTATTCACCCCCCCTCTAGGTGTCTTTTCAGTTTACTCCTTGTAGGTAGGCTTGATCGTCCTTTTTCAGGTTCGCTGGGCCCCTGAAAGAATATTCCGGTCGGCGAACTCGTTCGATGTTCATCTACAAGGGAAGAAGTCATGGTCCTCGTCGTCTACAAGGGAAGAAGTCATGGCCCTTGTCGGGGACTTAACCCTCGCCAAGATCTCTTTGAATGCGACGCACCAGTCATGCCTGCTGGCAAGGGATGGTCAGGGTAAGGATGGCGGCGAGGGGGTTACGGTGGATATAGTGGTGGTTAGCATCCCCTTCCTCTCTCACCCCAGAAGTGACATCGAGGACTCTCCATGTCTGCTGGATGGCCTGCTGGGGAAAGAGATGCTCATGAACGAAGGGTTGCAGGACTTTCTGCTGCCACCAGACCTCAAGAACACCATTGCTCTTAGCTTAGTCAGCTAGGGCTCTTTCGGTGTTTACATCATGCATTGTGGTGCAACCAGCTTCTGATCGTGGCCACAATTGGCACTTCTTCAGCCACCGTGCACTTGGAATTAGATGCGGTTTCAAGGAGTGAGTGCAACCTCTGAGAGAGAGAGACTTCTTTGTACTCCTTAATTGTAACACTCAATCTTATTGTATAAGAGAGCGTTTTTACTGTAACACTCAATCTCATTATATAAGAGAGCATTTTGTATCACTTTCATATGCTTGGAAATAAATAAAAGTGACACTTTTCTCTTTGCCTCTTTCATTGTCTTGAACTTTTTTTTTTGTCTTCAGTTAGACTCATAGAAGCAGAAAATCTTTGACTTTGTCAAAATTATGATGATAATCTTAATAAGTCAAATTTTGTAGGGAAAGACCCTATTTCAGGAACTTTCACAATACTGTCAGAGGTGTAATATTAACTTGACAGAGATGAAATAATTTTTTTGGTGGACCTGCCACTTTATGAGAGAAAGTGACAAGTAGAATTGGTACCCCCAGGGAGGGTGAACTTTTATCAAGTGTTTGGGATTAACTTGATTGAGCTCAGCTGGGGATTTGATGGAAACACTGTTGATGGTGTAGTATTAACCTAACAATGTTTTTTAGGTAGACTTGTTATTCTGTTGAAGAGAATAACAAGTGAGATTAGACTCGTGGGGAATCTAGGAAAGTTTGTTACCGTTAGAGGTGTGATATTAACTTAACGGGTTGAAAGTGATCTTGTCAGAAGTGTAATGTTAACTTGACAAGGATGTGAGTCAGAGGTGTGATATTAACTTAACTCAGAAGTGTCACTGTCATAGGTGTAATGTTTAACTTGACTGTGAGGGTAATACTAGAGGTGTAATGTTGAACTTGGCATTGGTCATCTCGGCTTGTATAAGGAAGTCCGAGGGAAAGTCATGGCCATAGGTGTATTGTTTAACTTAGCAATGACTTGATGCTAGAGGTGTAATGTTAACTTAGCATCATCCATTTCAGCTTCGATATGGAAGTCTGAAGAAAAGTGACTGTCAGAGGTGTAATATTAAACCTGACAGAAACCTGATTACTGTTTAGAGGTGTGGTGTTAAACTTTAACAGTAATTTGTCAGAGGTGTAGTATTAACTTGACAAAGATTGACTCATGATAAGAGCAATTTGAGGACCTGTCATTCTATTGGTGAGAATTGACAAGTGAAAATTTGAAGTGCCAGAGGTATAGTGTTAACTTGGCAAATTTGAAAGTTTGATACTCCGTGTAGAGTTGACAAACAAAATTTGTACTCGACAAGGAATATTGAAAAGTTTTCATTACCAGAGGTATAGTGTTAACTTAGTAACGGTTGTATTTTGTAGACCTACCATTCTGTGGATGAGAATTGTAAGGGATTTTGGAGGAAAGAGTGGAGCCAAGTCTACTTAGGATTTTTAGCAAACCCTCAGCTATCAACGGATTTGGGGTGCCTTTACCAACTACCGTTTGAGTTGGGCTAGCCATGCTATTCCCCTCAGCATGATGAGTTGTTGAAGACTTATGTTGGGCTTAGAAGCCAACATTTTCCTCTATCCTTAGCCGTCGGAGGCGTTAGTTATTAATGAAGAAGCTCTTCTTGTTTTGATCAGAGGTGTATTTTTAACTTGATCAGAGGAGTACTATTAAGGATAGTACTTCTTCAGGAATCTGCCATTGATCGGCATCATGAGTGTATCGCCATTTGAGGTTATGAGGCGATATGACCCATTTGAGTAGACTGACTCTACTACAAATGGTCCTTCCCATTTGGGCTGGAATTTTTCTTTTGTCTTGTGCGTCATTACCATGGGTCTTCTGACGGCTAAGACAAGATCGCCTTTCTTGAAAGTTCGCACTTTAACTTTCTTGTTGAAGGCTCTGGTAATTCGAGCTTGGTAGAGCTCGATTTGCTTTTGGGCCTGCAGACGCTTATCATCTAAGGTCTCCAGTTCCTGGAGTCGCTGTCGATGCTTCTCCTCTGTTGTCATCTCCGCTGTCAAGGCGACGCGTAGAGATGGAATTTGGATTTCCAGTGGGAGCACGGCTTCACATCCGTATACCAAAGAAAATGGCGTGGCTTTAGTTGGGGTTCGCACAGTTGTGCGATAGGCCCATAAGCATTCACCCAGTTTGTCGTCCCAGTCTCGTTGACTTTTCGAGACGAACTTTTTGAGAAGCTTGCCAATAGTCTTGTTGAAAGCTTCTACGAGGCCATTAGCGGCAGGATAGTATGCCGTTGAGGACACACTCTGGATTCTGAACTTAGCGCAAAATCTTTGGAAAGCCTGGCTGATGAACTGAGGTCCATTGTCATGGACGATTCGCCGAGGTACACCGAAACGGTAAATAACATGATGTTTCACGAACTTGATCACGTTAGACGATTTTACCTCCTTCAAAGGGATGGCTTCGGCCCATTTAGAGAAGTAATCGGTTATTGCCAAATTAAACCGATGTCCTTTTGATGATGA
Source organism: Agave tequilana (assembly GCA_038442645.1). NCBI lineage: Eukaryota > Viridiplantae > Streptophyta > Magnoliopsida > Asparagales > Asparagaceae > Agave > Agave tequilana. The sequence goes on from JAVJIF010021083.1 coordinate 32,825, forward strand.
TGGGCTGATAGGGCCAACCACATCCATCCCCCACATTTCAAATGGCCAGGTAGAGGCCGTAGAGTGAAGGTAGCCTGGTGCTTGATGGATGAAATCGCCATGCACTTGGCAGGCGTGACATCTCTTGGCATAAGTGACGGTATCGGCAATCATCTTGGGCCAGTAGTAATCCAATCTTTGGAGTCGATGTGCCAGTTTTGGGCCAGGTTGATGGGCTCCACACATACCGTCATGGGCTTCTTTCAATACCTCTTGGGCTTCCTTTGGTGAGAGGCATCGGAGTAAGATCCCGTCATGCGATCGACGATACAATGTTCGTGTCATCACATTATAGTAGAATTTGGGGGCTTTCTTTCGAATGGCGGTCGCCTCTTTGGTGTCTTCAGGGAGAATGTCGTATAAGACGAAATCATGTAGGGGAATCGCCAGTCTTTAAGCTCTGGACCGGTTGACAATTCCAGTGCTTCTTTGCCTTGACAATCTCCCTTTGACTCCTGATAGCCCTCGAGAACATTTCTCGGGCAATATAGGTCGTGGCTGTAGACGAATATCTTCTCCATTGCTCCGGCTGGAAGAGCTAAGGAGGCCGCGAGGGATGCGAGTGCATCCGCGTGCGCATTTTGCCTGCGCGGTACATGGTCGATGTAAAAGCTTGTAAATCCCTCGGCCATGCGGATAGTTACGTTGTGGTAAGGTACTAGGTCCTCATGTCTGACTTTGTACTCCCCGCGAACTTGGCTGACGATGAGTTTAGAGTCGCCGTATGCCTCGAGATTTTTAACGCCAATCTCATCGGCGAATTGCATCCCAATCTAAAGAGCGTTGGACTCCGCCACATTGTTGGAACAAGGCTCAGTTAATGAGACAGCTCGGGGAATCACATAATTTTGCGGGGATACGAGTACTACTCCTACCCCCGCTATTACGTGTCCCTTTGGGCTTGTTCTTGATGCACCGTCGAAGAAAAGTTGCCATACTTGACTTTCGAACGATGTCTGAGTCAGGCAGACTTCAGCAACTTCATCTGGGAGATCCTCGTAGACTTTGGCTGCCCTCGGATCTGGGTGCTCGGCTAGGAAATCCGCCACTGCTTGTCCCTTAATGGCCTTTTGTGGTAAAAAGTGCATCTCATATTGGGAGAGCAATATGGCCCATTTTGCCAGCCGGCCGTTCAATGATGAAGGTTTAGTCATAAGTAACCTCAGGGGGTTGACTTTTGATATGACGTTTATAGTTTGGCCTACCAGATAGTGCCGCATTTTTTGAATAGCGAACACTAATGCCAAACATTCCTTCTCGATCGGGTTATACCGATGTTCGGCTCCGATCATTGTTCTACTCAAATAGTAGATTGCTTGCTCTCGTCCTTGATCGTCGTTCTGAGCTAGTAGAGCTCCCAAAGAATGATCCATTGCTCGGACGTATACCAGGAAAGGCTTCCCGGATACCGGAGCTGCAAGGACTGGTGGTTGGGTGAGGTATTGCTTGATTTCCTCGAACGCTTGTTGGCAAGCGTTATCCCAAATGAATGAGACACCCTTTTTCATTAACTTAGCGAAGGGTTGGCATCTTCCGGAGAGATTTGAGATAAACCTGCGGATGTACGCCAATCGTCCTTGCAATCCCCTGAGTTCTTTGAGATTTCTCGGGGGTTGCATCTTCTGGATAGCGCGGACCTTTCCGGGTCCAAGTGAATTCTGGTGGATGTTACAACAAATCCTAAGAATTTGCCACTGGCCACCCCCAGGAAGGACTTTGTGGGATTCATCTTCAATTGATGAGCCCGCATGATGTCGAAGACCACCCTCAGGTCCGCTATGTGATCACCTTAGTGCGGCTTTTTACCGCGATGTCATCAACATAACATTCCACCGTTTTGCGTATTTGCTGATAGAAAATGGTGTTCATGGCCCTTTGATAGGTTGCCCCTGCATTTTTCAGTCCGAAGGGCATGACGGTGTAGCAATATACCCCTAGAGGTGTCCTGAAGGAGGTATGCTTTTCGTCATCAGGATACATTTTGATTTGATTTTATCCTGAGAATCCGTCCATGAAGGACATTCGTTCGAATCCGCAAGTATTGTCAATCATGACATCTGTGATCGGCAATGGGAATTCGTCCTTGGGGCAGGCCTCATTTAGATCGCGAAAGTCGATGCAGATCCGGATCTTCCCGTTCTTCTTGGCGACGGGGACGATGTTGGCTACCCAGTCGGGATGTTGTTCTTCCCTGATGAAGCCAGAATCAATAAGTTTTCTGACTTCTGATTGAATTGCCTCCATTATTTCTAGACGAAACCGTCGCTGCTATTATTTGACAGGCTTTACGTCCGAATTGATATTGAGGCGGTGCATAGCCACGTGAGGATCGAGTCCTGGCATGTCCTCATAATTCCAGGCGAAGACGTCTATATACTCTTGTACAAGAGATATTAGATCCTTCTTCTCCGAAGGTGACAGGCCGTCACTTATGAAGATGGGCTTAGGGTTAGCCTCATCTCCTAGGTTGATCTGAACAACCTTGTCTTCTGTGGGTGGCTCGCGCTGTTCAAAGCGAGTGTCCCAAAGAGCATTTAAATGTTTGATCCAAGGATCTGTATCAGATTGGATCATTTCTTCATTTTCATCTTCCAGGTGGCTTGTCGAAACCATGTTCACTGAAAGTTCCTTGAAGATGTTGCCGACACTGACATCTGACTCCCAAGATGATGTGTCTGAAGAGTAATCGTTGCTCAACAATTCTTGAGAATCAGAGGCTGATGGGACCGGAGTCGATACATAGCCCAACCCCCGGCGCGTCTGATGATAATAATCAGGGGCCTTCCCTTTCGGCACAAAGGATCGAAGCAGCGTCCTCCTTCCTTTGCCGAAGTTCAACCCAGGTCTGTTGGTCAGGTCGTACCCCATGCATCTCATCATTTTGAGTGCTTTTGGTTCATAATGACCGAACTGAGGGGACTCCTCCTCACTTCCCGAGTCTTCGCAGGGCATTGGCTCAGACGAGATTCGCCCAAAAAGAATTGGTTTTTGGCCTTTTCGTCTTGCTGGAACCATAAATATAGATTCTTGCGCATTACCATTATCTTGGTATGTCTCGAAGGACGACTTCACTGGTACATGCAAAGATGTCAAAGCATCTACTGCCGACCAGGGGTCATCGTCTACTTCGGTGCCAGTGTCTGATGGTACTGAATCAGAAGCAAACACAGAAAAATACGCAAAATCTAAATCTTCATTAATATACCAACCGCCTGCATCATCAGCGGAGGTATTATCAACATCGAGCTTATTAGTGCTCTTTACAGGTGGATCCAGCTCCCACACGCACTCATCTTCCTCGGGCTCGGTGTCAGCTTCGTTACCAGAGTCTGGTTCCTCTGGTCGTGGGACTTCATCCGTCTCCACCGGATCTTGGTACAGCAAAGAGTCGGTGAAATAATTCTCGACCCCTTTGAACGGATACCTTTCGGCAATCAACGTCTGCACCTTTCCACTCCCGTCAATGTATTTCATGACTTGGTGGAGAGTGGAGGGAACGATGGAGTTGCGGTGAATCCACGGTCGTCCCAGCAATAGATTGTAGGAAGTGTCGGCGTCGATGATGTAGCATGTCACTTCCGACTTGAGGCTTCCCATTTGGCATTTGAGCTTGATTTTTCCCATCGGACGGGTCTGGTTGGCATTGAACCCATAGATAGTTGTCTGAGTAGGGCTCAAACAATGAGTAGGAATGCCCAGGTGTTGCATGACCCGGCGAGGCATGATGCTTAATGCGGACCCTGGATCTACCTGAATGCGGTTCACCTCAGACGATCCGATATACCCTGTGAAATACAGGGGTCGATCATGCTTCCCTTTAACCTGCATATCATCTGCTGTGAAGGTAATGCAGGGAGCATTTGGGGAGGTGTGGAGGCAATCCTCTACATCTTCCTCCTTCGGCACCTGGGTCATGAAGACCTCGGCATTTGCCAGAGCTTCTTGTAGAGCTTCTCTAGTCGACTTTGATAGTCTAAGAAGTTCATACAAGGTAATGCGTGCCGGGATGTTGGCTAGTTGAGCCAGGACATCAAAGCGGTAAGGTGTCGTGGATCCTTTCGCCATACCTTTCGAAAGAACTCGAGAAAACCGAGTTTCTTTCTGCTTCTCCACCGGTGGCTTTGTGGAGGGCCTGATTGGCTCTGCAGTTGGTTGTGAAGGGGCTACTGCCGTCTCGCCGTACTGTTTCAAGTACGCCAGTCCTGAACGGGTTCCCGCCATCGGTTAGTTGGGCTCTGCGGCCAGGACTATTGTTTCCTCCTCTGAGTCGGTTAACGAGGGAACATCAGTCTCGGCTTCTCGAGAGGAGGCACCCACCACATTGCAGGATGAGGCCTTTGCCTTGCCTTTGGATTTCCTGTTGGTCACAATAGTCCATTGCTGTTCATTGACAAGGTCAGGGTGGACCCACATGATTTCCCCTTGAGGTGTAGGGACAGGTACCAAGCCTTTCTCTCGCTGCTGGTGAGGGTCTGTGTTGACCACTCTCAGCTCTCCTCTTGGAATAGGGGCTACCCCCGCAGGCGTTGGGGGTTGTCTTCCAAACTGGAGAACTGACGTCACATTAGCCGTCACCTTCTTCTGCTCTGGTCGGAGTTTCAACACCTCCGCATCAATCAGAGCTTGAAGGATGTCTTTGAAGACATAGCAGCTTTTGGTAGGGTGCCCCAGCATCCTGTGGTACAAGCAATAGGTGGGATTGTCGGTCTTGCCGACTTCCTCGGGGCGCCTAGCTTCAGTAGCTTCAGTCGGTTGCTCTTGTTGAGTAGTTTAAAGAGCGAATCGACATGTTCCTCCTTGAAGGAATATTGCTTGTTGGCGCGTGGCTGGCTTGAAGAGCCACTCGCCTTGCCTGATTGAGGCTTGGCGGGAGATTTGGTCTCCGTTGCCAAATTATCCTTCCGCTTTGTTTGGAGGGATGTGTCTGGCGCACGCCTTGTTGACCTTTCCGGCCTAGGCTTACCTTCCTCTGCTCTGACGCGGGCGACAATCTCCTCAGCCTGTTCACCTTGTTGGACTAATTGCTTCCAGGTGCGGCTTTCAGCAACTCTATTTGAGCAAGGAGTGAGGTTTGGAGATTGTGGCGGCATGTTTCCACCAGGGTGGCCTGGGTCATACCGCTTGGACACCGGAGTGCCACGTTCCGAAACCTTTCCACGAAAGATTTGACGGACTCCCCTTTTCGTTGTTTGGTAGCCAAAAGAGTGGGCATCGTGACTTCGGAGTCATCCTCGAAGAAGCGTGTTAAAAACAGCTTCTCCAAATCGCCCCAGTTCTTGATAGAACCTTCTGGGAGTTTCATAAACCATTCAAAGGCCAACCCTTTCAGGGTACCGATGAACAGGCGCGCCAGGATGGCGTCATTATCTACTACATTCCCGGTTTGGGATTTGAAGTAGTAGATGTGCTGGTTGGGTGACCCCTTCCCATCAAAGGCTTGGAGAGTTGGAGCTTTGAACTTGGGCGGGTACGGAACCAAGTCCCATTCAGCCGGGTAGGGCCGGACTACTCCTGCTTCTTGGAGGTCTTTGCGATTGGCAAGGGCCTCGAGGCGTCGCTCCAGTTGACTCATTCTTTTAGCATGAGCCTTCCCCGGATCTTGGTCGCCTTTAACTTGCTACGAGGACTTGGACGAGCCGGAAGTAGATCGCCGCGTCTCCTTAGAAGGTTCGAAAGATGAGCTTTCTCCCTTTCTCCCATTGCCCTTTGACTTTTTAGGAGGGGACCTCCTCCTGTCTTCGAGCAGCTGTGCAATCGCCTGCTTGAGGGAGTTGATAGATTCCTGCTGAGAAAGAATCATATCCATTTGTGCCTTCTGGATCTGCTCTAAACGTTTAGCCGTCTCCGCAGGAGTGCCTGTCATGTAGGCAGAGGTCTCCTTCTCGACGGAAGAGTTCGAAGCCCTTGATTCCGCTACGGCGGAGTGAGAATCATTAATGCCATGGGCTAAGGCATTATAGTTAATTGGGGGAATGGCCCCAGTCCGGGTGCGAGTGTGTCGGTACACTCCTTCCGGTTCAGAGTCAGACTCGTCAGAGCTGACTGCAGGTTGTTTTCCCTTGCTCCTGCTTGTCATATTCGCAGTGAGCTCCGGGTACTCAACGTCAGAGAAGGTTCTCCTTCTGTGAGAGCGTCTTCTTTTAGCTGATGGGGGAATCAGGGTCAGCTGTCTGATTAAAGACTGCTAGTGCACGCCTGATCCGCAACGGCACTCAGAGAGCATATGGATGAGCCGTTGGCAGCAACACGACGAAGTGGCCTGATTGGCACTTCTTTTCTTCGTTAAATAATCCCTCAAATCCATGGGAGGGAGATTGAAAAGGTTAGCCTCGCAATGTCGAAGACGGGAGGCATCCATATGCCGTACAGCCTGGACGCAGGCTTCAGGGACGCGGTTCTCGCGCCGCAGCTGTTCAGCGCGCGTCTGGCGTCTTTGTTGAGACAGGACGCGCCTGTCGCGTTGCTGTTTGGTGTGTCGGGGCAGAGACACTTGAGAGAGAGTGGGCTGCTGGGCCCCACGCCTATGGGCGCGTGCCTCTTGTGCTTGATAAGGCGCAGAGGCTTCACCTTGGTGTTTGGTGAGTTGGTCCTCAGAGGACCTAACTGAAGGAATCTCGCGTTTGGGTCGCCAAACGCGGACTTCGCGGGGCGCGAGCAAGGCGCCAGTTTGTATGCTGCGTCCAGCCTCAGTCAGACAACCAGAGGTTCTAACTTGCAGCTGGCGCGCGCGTCTCCTCTGTCAACGCTCAGCGTTCCGGTTGCGTCGCGGAGGTGGAGAGAGACCAACAACATCCTGATGCTAAACATCAGAGATTTTAACCACGCGGGTCTCCTGAGAGACGCTGACGCGGGCGTTCTGTGCGACGCGGTTGGTCGCAAAGGCAGTTGTGCCTGGGGCCACGCGGGCCTTCTAAGAGGCGTCGGCGCGTGCACCTTGCTTGACACAGTGGGCAGCAGGGGCGCCCGAGAGAGCCACAGATCAGGCTTCGGGGCCATTCCCTGTCGAGACCCGGCGGCAGACGCGGGTCTTTGGGCTCTTGGAGCCGGAAGAGAGAAACTCTTCGTACTTCGCCTGGTCGAACTCGACAATGAGCGATTCGACCATCTTCCCCTTACGGAGGACGTCATCCTGCGCCATGATTTGCTCATCAGTGACAAATAGAGTCCCCAGCGGAGTCGCCATCTCTTGTACGCGCCGGAAGAGAGAGAAAGATGGTCTTTGCTGTAAAATTTTCCTTGAATCAGATGAAAAGATTACAACAAAAACAACTTTTCCTTCCAGTTACAAGGGAGGGAGGATGTTGAGTCTTGAATCCTCCCTTTGTTTAATGCTGGGTTCTTCGTGTGGCGGTGGAGAGTGAATCTTGTTCTCCGTTGACCGGATGACCGTCGGGATCGTCAGGGATCTTCTCTTCGGCTGGTAGAAAGAGTAGCACAGCTCTTGTCTACCAAAACTCTCAAAGAGAAGGTAGGCAAAGAGTAGCTTGTACGCAGCAAGCTTGACGAAGAGTTGAGCTCTCTCCTTTTTCTGCCGTGTCTGATCGTCTGATTGCCGATCCTCTTATCACCAAATGCCTTTGATTGCTGATCGCCAATTGCCCAATTACTAATCTCTCTATCTCTCGATCGTCGATCCTCGATCCTCTCCCCTCTTATCGTCCCCTTGACCTCATAGCAAACGAGGCTATTTATAGAGGTTCTAGGGGGTGAACGTGCCCCCTAAAAATGCTCCACGATGAGGGGCTGACCTCCCCGCTATGTGGGCGGCGACTGGCCCCATAACCAGGGCGGTTATAACTGAGACGCGGGTTTCAGCCCACGCGCCTTGAGGCTGGGGCGCGGGTGTCGAGCCCACGCGCCTTGATGCTGAGACGCGGGTGTCGAGCCCACGCGCCTTGATGCTGAGACTCTGCTTTTTAATGGCTTGTCTTTTAGTAATTTTTAGACAGCCTACAACTTGGAGAGAATTGGAGTCATGACAAACTTGTAATTATGGCTGAATTGGGATCTCAAATTTCAACCCAAACTTTTCATCTCCCATTCTCTTCATCCTCTCAAACTCTCCATGGTTAGAATCCTAGAACCCATCTTCCCCTCTTGATGAACTCACAATTTCTCTTCCTCACTTCCCTTCTTTCTTTACCTTTAAAAGAGAGAGAGAACAAGAGAAAAGAGGAGGCGCGTTCGGCCAAGGAAAGGGGGCCCCGGCCGGCCCAGCCAGGCCGCGGCCAGCGCCAGCCACGGCGCCCAGGCTGCCGGTGGCCCCGTCCAGCAAGTTGGAGATCAAAGGAGGAAGAAGGGGAGTTCTCCTAGGAAAAATCTAAGTTTTTGGGGTAGATTTCAGCCCAAGATCTGATTTTTATAGGTGATTTCATCAAATATTTTGGTAAATTTTTGATTTAATTTTTTTTACAAAGAATTAGTATATATAAAATAGCTTTTAATCCTCAAGAATATAGATGAATCTAATACTAGAAGGTAACTTGATGTTCTCTTTAGTAGGATTATTGCTTGGGATCACGTGGAATCTAAGATTGGTGAAGAAATCTCAAGAAAAAGGCGAGGACTTGATTGAGAAAGATTATTAACAATATTAGAAGATTGTTTGAGAATGAGAATATCCTAATAGACTATGACTATATGATATTGCTTTACTAGTAATATTTAGGGATGGACAATGAACTTCATGAAGGGTGTTAATTAGAAACATTTTAATTGCGCTAGAAACCATGTGATGATGATGATGATGATGATAATAATAATAATAATAATAATTGGTATATTCTTAAACTGGTAAGAAACTAGTAGTAAGTAATTAAATTAATCGAGTCTACTTTCTAACGACTCTTACCGTGTCCCCATTGGATACTTATGCTTTGAGTTATTGCAGAAATATGACATGTTAGTTGAAGCTGTTGAAATATTTTTCTTCTACGTGAGACATTGTAGCTATGATCTACTTGAAATTCATTTAAATTTTGTATATGTGATGTTGAATGCTACTAATACTAAAAATATCAAAATAGGGATATTGGCATACGAGTGTTTGGTGTGGTTTATTCAGAAAAGAAACACGAGGTGGTGCTCGGTGCGAATCTCTTATAAAAACATTCAACTTGAAGGTGAGTGGGATTCCGGTAAACCTAGAGTAAATTATGAATAATAACAACTATATTGTTAACTTCGTAGAAAATTGATAATTTTCACATGAATGTCTATGAATGAAAAGTTAGTTAATTGTAAGTAATATAAGCATGATGTGATTGTTCTAATTATCGTATTTAATATGTGTCGAATACTTGTTATAATGTGGACACATGTGTCGTTTGATGATAACTCTTGTGTTGACTCTTGATATGATGAGCATACACGTGTGTGGATGACAGTTCTTGATAGAACTAGTTAATGTTGTTTTGTTAATTCAAATTCTTGGTGAAATTAGTAGTGTATGTGTATGTATTGGAGTTCGTATCTTGTGAAGAAAGAGGCCAGAGGGATCCCGTAGGGGTCGAAGACGGTGTGAAGGAAGGGGCCAGAGAGATCCAGTAGGAGTCGAAGACGGTGAAATATTGTTATGAGTACAATTGATGTGTGTATGTGCCCTGTGTACACATTATGTATGTATCAGGTGTGTTACTTGTGTATTGTATGGTGGATATCTTGTGTATGGTATGATGGATGTCCGTAATCTATGTTACACTATGACATTATAAATAGCTCTTGCCTTTAAATCAGAATACAAAGTTAATGAATTGAAGTGAATACCTTAATATTGTTATTATACACACTCTAGCATCCGAACAATAAATTGTAGTAAGTTCATTATATAGTTGAAACATCTATATTCTTGATTACTGACTTTCCGAATAATAAATGAAGTAAGTTCATTATATAGTTGAAACATCTATATTCTTGATTACTGACTTTTCGAACAATAAAGTGAAGTAAGTTGATTATATAGTTGAAATATCTATATTCTTGGTTACTGACTTTTATGTTTCATGTACTTTACACATTTCTAATGCATATTAGATTGTAACTATTGGCTTAATCTCACTCACTGAGCCATCAAGCTCAATCCCCCATAGATTCATGTTTTTAAGACAAGCCAGAGATAAATATCGGCTAAAGGCAAGGGTAAATAACTGGAAAGATTCAAAGCACTCATTGTGTGGGTCTACCAAGCTTTTATAATGGTTTATAATTGCGTATTTTGTTTATATGTATATAGAATTGATGCTATAGATTAGACTGAATAGTCGAATATGTGTGATTTGGTTCGATGATGTATATATATAGACCTGTGTACAAGTTCTATACGGATATAAATTTGAGTTGGCATGTGTTAGATTATGATATCGAGGAGAATATTCCTGAGTAAGTGTTTAATTTATTATCTTGAGTTGTATCCACATTATGAATTTGAGAGATTTATAAGTAGGCGATGTCAAGCCAAAATTTATTATAACTTCGTGGAATATTGTTTATAAATATATGATCTTTGTAAATTTTAGAATTGTATTTATCGATGTATCAGAGCAGACTCCGTATTATAAAGGGAATGCCGCCAAAATTTTGATAAATTCAAAGATGATTATAAATATTATATAGTTGATTAGCATAATTGAATTGGATTAAAGTTAACTCGATGACTAAAATCTGGGACCGTTACAGTTTGTATCAGAGCAAAGGTTAAGGAATAAGGAGTAGAGCTGAGATATAGGGCCTAGAAAAGTATAGGCATAAGATGTGACCTAGAATAGTTATTTCTACATCAGGATTGATCCATAGGATTAATATATATGTATGTGTGCATTATTTGAATGATTGCGTGACTGTATATGAGTAATTCTAAGGAGGGTAGTCGGTTCTGACGTGCATGATAGATCTTGAAGTGCATGATATTAATCATTTCCTTAAGTTCGAATGAGGGCATACCCACATACCTTGATTCGAATATGTTCTATTGGGGGTGCGGGCCCTCAGTATGAGCTGCCAGTAGTATGAGATACTGGAATAAGAAAGTAGTTGAAATATCAGGTAAATCAAGATTTAATCAGAGCGGAAGAACCTTATTAAGAATATGGTTGTGGAATAACCAAATTCTCAGATAAAAGAATATAAGGGATATGTCATATTGAAAGGATTATGGATTTGATACTATTTGAAGAGCATCCTTATATAGAGATAATTTATATTGTGAGAATATGAAATGAAAAGAGGTTGATATAATTTCTCTCCATATTTTTTTAGATGGGAGAATCTGATGAGACAAAATCACAGGTAGCCGTAGAGCCTGATAAGACAATCGATGAATATATATATATAGGTTACTGTACCTAAGCCGACAGAGTTTCTCAGCCGGCGGGACGTGGGCAACATAATAGTCACGAATTTGACATTAATTTGGCAGACAAAAACCAAAAAATTCCCGCCCGAGTTAGTATCAGTCACTTCAACAATCGCTTTGATGAAAATACTCTCCCTCACAGCTTTTTACTGTATGTAAAACCTTTCCTTTCAAAAAATTTTACAGATCTAAATTTTTAATTGATCAATCTGAAAAGATTAGTGCCATTGTTTCCTAATATTTCTTAGTTTTTGTAAAAAATATCTGCTAAAGATGGCTCCAAAGAAATCATTTGTGGAAAAAGGTAATGGCAAAACCCAAAATTTTTTTTTTAGGGCTTGTAAAGTTTAGTAGTTATAATTTTTTTCAGATTTGATTCCATTTTTACTTTTTTTAGAAATATTCCTATTTTAACTTAACTTAAATTAAAAGTGTCTGACGAACTGTATTCTTACTAAATTTTTTTGATTTTTTTTAAATTTTCCAGTTTTTTAGTTTTTAAAAAAATAGTTAAATATTTTTTTTAAAACTTGCGACCATGGTCGCAAATAAGAGAAAAAGATTCGCAAACTTGCGATCATGAATCGCTTTTTAAATTTTGTAACACAATGACCAAGGTCAATTTTTTTTCATTCTCATTTATATCGACTTGAGTCGCAGTTGTCTGAATTAGCGTTTTAGGTCTATGCGACCTTGGTCGCAGACATTTAAAAATTATTCACTTTCGTTTTTTTTAAGGTTTTAGTCTGGGACTGATGTCGCAGTGTTGCCGTTCGTTCTCCTTTTTGGGGGTATGATCGCAGTCTGTTACCTAGATTAGCGTGATTGAATATTACGACCCTAGTTGCAGTATGATGATACAAAGGTCCTTTCATGGTAAATTATTTTGGTTAATTATAAAATTGCAGTGCGACCTTGGTCGCAATGTATTATATTCTACTAAATTGGATTAACTGGATACTGATATATTACACTGCGACCTTGGTTGCTGTATGAAGAAACAAAGGATACAATTAGTGAATTATCTTGTTTAATTAGAAAATTGTGACCGAAGTCGCAGTATAAAATATCATTGCGACCTTGGTCGTAGTATATTATAATTTATTAAAGTCTGTTGCGACCAAGGTCGCAGTCTTAATTTCTTTTATTTTCTTTAAATAAACGTACTGCGACCCGGTATTTTATACTAATGTTTTTAATGTTTCTGCATCTATAGGTAAATAAGAAGTGAAGGTTCATCCTATGAGATCGAGCCTAAAGTCTATGTGCGAATTCATTAGAAAATTCAAAAAGCACATTCAGGCCGATTTTGTAGATGCGATGAAGAAGACCCCGTTTGGCCCAATCTTCATGGTCTTCTACAATGAGGAGTTTGGAATTGAAAAAGGTATAAAATCAAGCATCAGTGTGTTGAAAATTGTAAACCAGTATGATAGGGATACAAGGACCTTTAGAATTGGGGGTAAAGAAATTGAGATAACAGTGGAGGATGTTGCCCTAATTTTTAGTCTACCTATCAATGGGGCGAATTTTATTATGAATAAGACCTGTACAATGAAGGACAGAGGGGTTATAAAACATTATTTCCCTAATATAAAGAAGATCACGAAACTTCTAAATAAAAGACTGCGATCGTAGTCGCAGTTTTTCGTATGTCCAGATTTTTTAAAAACGTGAATAATAACTGTGCAACTCTCTCATTAGTATATACTGCGACCTTAAGTCGCAGTTCTTTAAATTTAGTGTATAAAATAGATATAATTGACATGAAAACGTGTAAGAATTATAAAAAAAGGAATGCGACTAAGGTCGCAGTTATAAAAATAGCTTTTATAGCTGGAAAATGTTTTTAATACAAACTGTGATCGTGGTCGCAGTTAGTAAAATTTAGTGTATTAAATGGTCACAGTTCATAAATTTTAGTGTATTAAATAAAATATGTGCGACTGAGATCGCATTTAATAAAACTGTGAAATTCTTTCTGAAAAAAAGACTTTAGAACAAGTGATAATATTGTTCTGTAAAACGAAATCTATGTCACAGGTCCATATACGCTACACAATAATCTTCTACATTTAAGAAACTATGGGAGAAAATTGATAAAATAAAAACCTCTTGATTAGCATGCAAAGATCTCAACCCTTCAATACTTTCAATATTCTGAGAGAAAGTTAAACCAGATGATATATGATCCATATTTAGATCGGGAGATAGAGATCGCTTACGACTGCGACCAGAATTGGCAGGGGAAGTGGACTGCTCTGACGTTGACATTAAATAAAAAGGAAAAAAACCTGATCCGGAAATCGCTATTTTCAGAAATAACTTTATGGCAGGAAAATGAAACCCTAAATCTGACAAAGAACGGTAAAAGAAATAGGGGAAAAAATAATAATAAACAATTACGAGACAAGTACCTTTTGCCAAGGGGCATTTAGTAATTTAACTTATTCTAATAAGCGAGCCGCAACTTAGTGGTGTGGCAAATATTGTGCCACATCACCGCAGGCTGAGAGAGACTCTCAGCTGTCGGCTTATATACGTACTTCTGATATATATATATATATATATATATATATATATATATATATATATATATATATATATTATATATATATATATATATATATATATATATATATATATATATATATATATATAATTGTGAGTCCACCAGTATATTAAGAGACTATGATATGAATGTCATCAGTTTTTGTATGTATAGTGACATGATCTTTGTATGTAAAATTTAAGAAGTTATTTATGTTATAAGAAATCTTATGTGTATGATATTATACAGAAACTTATCAAAGATTTAAAAATTTACACTTAAGTAAGAGACTTTATTGTTCTTACTTTCAGTTGTGTGAATCATATTGATAAATAAGAAATTCTTATCTTCCATCCCAACCAATTATTGTATACCGATTCAAGTCAGGTGCTCACCGCAAGTTGCAGCTATCATTTATGTTACATTAAGTTACATCAAAACTAATAACATGAAATAGTGGTTGGATTCACTAGACGAAAACCTAATTAAGTAACAACATTCATCAGACCAATAATTGTAACCTAATGTGAATTTTATGTATAGATGTACATGCGATATGAGTAGTTATTGTTTATATACTGTAACTCAGTCGAAACTTGTGAAATTGAAATTTTATACATATGAACTCTAATATGGAAACCATAATATTTATTTTAAACCAGAGTGGACAGTGATATCAGTGATTATAACTTGTTCATTCATCGAACATGTAAATAGGGTATAAAACATATTATGATGATTTAGTAATTAAGTTAAATATATAGTTAAGAGCTAATTCAGGGTCAAACTTCTTATCTTTTGTAAGAAAAAAGGGATGACGTCATAAAGTAGAGAAGATATTAAATGCAATGGATTATAGTAGGAAGCATGCGGTAATTCTATAAATTTAGTGTCTCAAAAATAATAATCATAATAATTCAGGAAATTTTTCAAAAAATTCAAATAATTGAGAAGAATGAAAGTTGCTCAGGGCAGATAAGAATTGTGTTAATCAACGACTCTTGCAAATTCTATAATATTCTTGAAGCAACTCGAGTCAAGATGAAAAGTAAATTTGGATCTTTGATACATATAACTCTTCAATACAACAAATCAAATTGAATCTGTTGAATATCGATTAACTTTACTACGAGAAATATACACAGAAATTAGAACATTGGTAACAAATATTAATGTTAGGATTGAAATTTATCATGATTAGACTAGATTTTTTTTCTTCTAGAAAACATCGAGCATAAAGTAAAGTGTTACAGTTGCTAAAATATTAAAACACTTAGTGCCATCTGTAAAAGAAAGATTGTAAGTTCATTTCAATTCATCATAAATTATGTGATAGTTCTTGAATGAGACTGAAAATCAATGATAGATGGTTAAAAAAGGAAAAAAAAGTAAAAAAAGTTATGACATCTTTTGTAAATCATTGCAAATCCGAAGAGACATATCCTACAAGTTAAAACTAATTGCAACATGCCAAGCTTAATAAATAAATGTGAACTTTAAGCAGGGACTGATTAAATTACCTATAATTAGTAAATTATGGTGGGGAACTGATTCAGAAAAAGAAGATGATCAGATAATAGTGTAATCATCACATCATGACTAAATGGATTGAAGGGCATGATTTTAGCAAGCTTTGATTGAACTAACTTCATCTAGTCAATAAAGTATTAAAGATAATAAGTCTATTAATTTAAAACTACTGAGATTCTAAGTTTTTGTTATCTACTTTTATGAATCAATACAAATATATTTTATGTGGAAGAACTGATGCAAGTTCTAGTCTACAAAGTAAAGTAATTAAAATATAAATCATTCCTCAGATAATAGTAAAGTCGAGGAGTCGGCAAGTCGGAGATGTTATAAAAGAGCTGAAAGATGAAATATAGAGATCCTAACTCACTCACTTTAACTACTTCAAGTTTCGAGGACGAAACTTTCTTAAGGGGGTAGAATGTAACATCCCGATTTTTTTTACAGTTCCTGAAGAATATTTTAATTCTCAGCTATGAGATAATGCCAGATAATTGGAACCGATAACTACAATGATCGAATTACTTTAATCATGAATTAGTGTTGCAGAATACAAATTTTGATTTATACCATGATAATTTATTCGGTTATCTATATAATTAAATTATCTGATGACCAAGTGAAAATTGATGCAAATGAATTTCACAAGTATGTGACATGTAAATATATCAATGATTATATATATATAATAATAATAATAATGTTAATGTAAGTGTTGGCCTAGAGGCCCTTCACTCTAGTTTTGATGATGATTAACTCATGTAGTTATAGTTTACTAATAATCTTGTGATATTTAGTTTCAGATATTTGACCAAGATTTAGTAGGTGATTAGCTTCAACAAAGGTGTTTTGTCACATGTAGATTCAAGAGCTCGCGCGTCAAGATTGCATCTAGTACTCGGTTGGAGTCAAGCTCGGTGGATCGCGTTTGGATCGAGTTGGCTTGGAGACAAGAAGACTTCGGTTTGTGTTTAGTTTAGTTGTTTAGATCTTATGTAAAGATTAGATAGTATTGATATGCTCAAGTTCACATACACACACAAGTCTTAAGTTTATTCGTTTTGGTTTTTCAGTATAACCGATATTGGATTTCATGTCAAAAACATAGATATATATCTTTACATGTATATTAGATTCTATCCATATACAACATGCTTCAAACTTATTTTAATATCATGTTTTTGTATTTACATGAGTTTTGGAGAAAACGGTTTTCCATTTCAAAAATCCAAAGTTTGAAAAATACCGATTTTTATTTTAAGCCAAATTTCAATATCACGAAAATGGTTCTAATAGTTTGTAATATGTATTGAATTTTAGTCACACATATTTGTATTTCAAAAATCATTAAAGAACTTATTTTTGTGAAATTTATGTGTATTTATGGGATTTTTTAGAAGGCAAAAAGACTAGTTTTAATCCCCATAAAGTTTAGACCTGGCTGTCTGCCGATCGACCGGACGGTCGACCGAGGCAGGCGTCGGTCGACTGGTCCGGTCGACCGATGTGCACAGACATGCACAAACCAAATGGCTGGAAGGCCGGTCGACCGGGTCGGTCGACTGCCAGAGAGCTTTGCTCTCTGGAAATGGCCACGGTCGACCGGCGGTCGACTGACAGAGAGCTGCTGCTCTCTGTATCCAGTCCCGGTCGACCGGGCGGTCGACTGGTGACTCAACGGTCATAAAAATGACCATTGGCCGGTCGACCGGGCGGTCGACCGGAAGGACATTTCTGCCCTTTCCTGGCTGCCAACAAGCAGAATTTTTGGAGGGTATAAATACCCATCCTCTTGAGCTGTTTTGGCTAAGTTTTTAGAAGAGAAAATTTTTCATCTTTACATGTGTTTAACAACAAGTTTTTGAAAGAGTTTTGGGCTTAAAGATTTCATCTTTATTTGTTTTAAAAAGGGGTGAAAAATTCAAAGAAAAATAGAGTCTTTGGGAATTGATTTTTTTGATCTTCATTTCTATAACTATCCTAGAAGTTTTCCCAAGAGTTTTTCTTTGTGAATTATTTTCCAAACTCTTTATTTTCTCACACTTGAGCTATCATATCTATCCAATCTATTAGGATCTTATTTTGTGAGAAAATTAGTTTGTGGTGGTGGAGACCACCAAGTGTTGTAACCTTCTTTACTTTGTGATATCCCTCTAGTGAGAGGTGATTGTGGAGGTTGTATTGATATCCGTCTAAGTGTAGAGGTGGTTGTGAAGGTTGTGTTGGTATCCCTCTAAGTGTAGAGGTGATTGTGGTTATTGTGTTGGCTTTGAGCCTTATCCCTCTATTGTGAGGTTGATTGTTGTTTGGCTAAGTGTCTATTCCTCTAAGTGTAGAGGTGATTGTAGTTGTGCCTTACCTCTTGTGAAGAGGTTGTGTTTATTGGAGAGAGGAGTTGTGTACTCCTAGTGTTGTATTACCCAAATCCTCAGTAGAGCTTCCCTGTGTGGGAAGTCCTGTGTGGACGATATAGTGAAAATCCTTCCTTCACCGAGAATTCAACTACACTCTTTGGTTACACTAAGTGTGTTGCAATTTAGTTTTAATTCCGCATCATTTTTCATTAGATTAGCTTTACACCTATTCACCCCCTTCTAGGTGTACTTTCAGTAAGTGACAACCATGTATGTATCTGATACACATATTCAAGTACATAAAAATTTCAAACATGATATATGTGAAAATACACCTATAGGGGGGGTGAATAGGTGTATGGCTAATCTAATGACAAATGATGCGGAATTAAAAACTAATTGCAACCACTATGTGTAACCAAAGAGTGTAGCCGAATTTCTGGTGAAGGGCTGTAGACTATCTCCTCTAAATTCCTTTAAATAAGAGTTGAGGTGCTACATGAAGCTCTCTTGGTTCAACACAAGTATGGACACAAAATCAATACTAAGCATATATAATATGAGCAATATGAATCAATGCAGGATATAAAAGTGAGAGAGAGTTTAGAGATAGTGGATCAATCACAAACACCGAGATATGTTTCAAGATTCGAGCCACTGCTCTATGTCCCCGCCTTCACACAGAAGGATTTCCACTATACGTTCACACAGGACCTCCCACACAGGGAATCTCCACCGAAGTTTGGCAAATACAAAATAGGAGTATACAACTCCTCTCTCCAACAAAACAACCTCTACACAAGAGGCAAGTCACAATAACTATCACCTCACACAAGAGGGATAAGGCACTAAGCCAAATAACAATCACCTCACACTAGAGGGATACGATACTAAGCCAAACCAAACACAATCACCTCTTCACAAGAGGGATAACCACAAACCCAAATCACAACCTCCTCTACACTTAGAGGGATAACGACAAAGCCAAAGCAAAGAGATTTACAAACACTTGATGATCTCAATAGACCACAAACAACCATGGTGTTCACAAAGACCATAAACCAATTTTCTCACCGAAAACAAGATCCTATAGATAGGATAGATATGATAGCTAAAGTGTGAGAAATCAAGGTGTTTAGAAATCAAAACACAAAGAAAAATACTTGAAAAAATGCTAGATAAAGATAGAAATGAAGATCAAACCCAATATCCCAAATACTCTATTTTTCTTTGATTTTTTCAACCCTTGAAAACAAATAAAGATAAAACTTTGTAGCCCAAAAACTCTTGAAAACTTGGTGCTAAAACACTTAGAAAGATAGAAACTTTTGCTCTTTAAATTCTTGATGAAAACAGCCCAAGAGATAGGTATTTATAACCATCTCCAAAAACTAGCCGCTGGCAATCTAGAAAAGCCAGAGTTGCCCTTCCAGTCGACCGGCCAACGGTCATTTTTCTGACCGTTGAGCCTCCAGTCGACCGCCCGGTCGACCGGGACAAGCCATCGTCGACGGACCAGCACCCAAGAGTGGGGTGCGTTCAGCCGGTCGACCGCGCGGTCAACTAGCCTAGTGTGGCTGGCCTTTGTGCACGTCTCGTGCACATCGGTGGACCGGTCCGGTCGACCGCCACTGTAGTCTAGCTGAGAAATTCTAGGACTGAAAACTTGGTTAATTTAATACCAAATAAATCCCATGAATATACATAAATTTCACAAAAATAAGTTCTTGTAAGATCTTTAAAGAACAAATATGTGTGACTAAAATTCAACACATATTATAAACATTTTGAACCATTTTTGTGATATTGAAATTTGGCCTTTAAACAAAAACCGTATTTTCTAAAAACTAAACTTTGAAATGAAAAACTGTTTTCTCCAAAACTCGTATGGGTACAAAAATAAGATGTTTAAACTATATTTAAAGCATAGAGTGTATGGATAAAATCCAATACACATGTAAGATATATATATATATATATATATATATTATATATATATATATATATATATATATATATATATATATATATATATATCTATGTTTTTGACATGAAATCCAAAACCGGTTAAACCGAAAACCAAACTTTAAACTTTTGTGTGTGTGTATGAACTTGAGCATATCAATACTATCTACCTTTACACAAGATCTAAACAAACTAAACTAAACACAAACTGAAGTCTTCTTGTCTCCAAGTGACTCGATCCAACGCGATCCAACGAGCTTGACTCCAACCGAGTGCTAGATGGGATCTTGACGCGCGAGCTCTTGAATCTACATGTGTTAGCTCCAAAACTCCTTTGTTGAAGCTAATCACCTACTAAGATCTCGATCAAATATCTGAAACTAATTAAGCATAAGATCATTAGTAAACGATAACTACATGAGTTAATCATCATCAAAACTAGAGTGATGGGCCTTTGGGCCAACAATATGCATATTCCTCTAACCGTACCAATTAATTTAATCAAAGTGCAAGTTAGGGGGTAGGCGAGCATGAGAGGGATTGATGAAGGGCTAAAATATCCTTGATTTGTTCAAGGCCACCTGGAGACAATTGGAGTTGTGGCAAACTTGTAATTATGACTGAATTGGGATCTTTAATTTTAGCCCAAACTCTTCATCTCCCATTCTCTTCATCCTCTCAAACTCTCCATGGTTAGAAACTTAGAACCCATCTTCCCCTCTAGATGAACTCACAATTTCTCTTCCTTACTTTCCTACTTTCTTTACCTTCAAGAGAGAGAACAGGAGAAGAGAGGAGGCGCATCCGGCCATGGAAGGGGAACCGCGGCCAGTGTCGGCGGTGGGGCCCAGGCCGCCGGCGGCCGCGTCCAGTAAAGGGGGAGATCAAGGGAGGAAGAAGGGGAGTTCTCCTTGGGAAAAATCCATGTTTTTGTGGGTGGATTTTAGCCCAAGATCTGATTTTAAGAGGTGATTTCATCAAATATTTTGGTAAAATTCTGATTTAATTTTTTTGCAGAGAATTAGTACATATAAAATAGCTTTTAACCCTCAAGAATATTGATGAATCTAGTACTAGAAGGTAACTTGATGTTCTCTTGAATAGGATTTTTGTTCAGGATCACGTGTAATCTAAGATTGGCAAAGAAATCTCTGGAAGAAGGTGAAAACTTGATTGAGTAAGATTATTAACAAAATTAGGAGATTGTTTGAGAATGAGAATATCCTAATGACTATGACTATATGATATTGCTTTACTAGTAATATTTAGGGATGGACAATGAACTTTATGAAGGGTGTTAATTAGAAACACTTTAATTGTGTTAGAAACTGTGTGACAATTATAATGATAATAATTGATGTATTCTCAAATGGGTAAGAAGCTAGTAGTAAGTAATTAAATTAATCGAGTCTACTTTCCAACGGCTCTTACCGTGTCCCCATTGGATACCTATGCTTTGAGTTATTGCAGAAATATAACATGTTGGTTGAAACTATTGAAATATTTTTCTTTTACGAGAGACATTGTAGTTGTGATCTACTTGAAATTCATTTAAATTTTGTATATGTGATGTTGATTGCTACTAATACTAAAAACATCAAAATAGGGATATTGGCATACGAGTGTTTGGTGTGGTTTATTCGGGAAAGAAATACGAGGAGGTGCTCGGTGCGAATCTCTTATAAAACACTCAACTTGAAGGTGAGTGGGATTCAATTAAACCTAGAGTAAATTATGAATAATAACAACTATATTGTTAACTTCGTAGAAAATTGATAATTTTCACATGGATGTCTATGAATGAAAAATTAGTTAATTGTGAGTAATATAAGCATGATGTGATTGTTTTAATTATCATATTTAATATGTGTCAAATACTTGTTATAACGTGGATATATGTGTTGTTTGATGATAATGTTGACTCTTAATGTGATGAGCATACATGTGTATGGATGACAGTTCTTGATAGAACTAGTTAATGTTGTTTTGTTAATTCAAATTCTTGATGAAACTTGTAGTGGATGTGTATGTATTGGGGTTTGTATCTTGTGAAAGAAGGGGCCGGAGGGATCCGCTAGGGGTCAAAGACGGTGTGAAGGAAGGGGCCGGAGGGATCCGGCAGCGGTCAAAGACAGTGTGAAGGAAGGGGCCGAGGGATCCGGTAGGAGTCGAAGACGGTGAAATACTGTTATGAGTACAATTGATGTGTGTGTGCGCCTGTGTGTACACTATGTATGTATCAGGCGTGTTACTTGTGTGTTGTATGTGGACATCCTGTGTATGGTATGGTGGATATCCGTAATCTATGTTACACTATGACATCATAAATAGTTCTTGCCTTGAAATCAGAATACGAAGTTAATGAATTGAAGTGAATACCGTAACATTGTTGTTATACACACTTTAGCTTCTGAACAATAAATTGAAGTAAGTTCATTATATAGTTGAAATATCTATATTCTTGATTACTGACTTTTCGAACAATAAATTGAAGTAAGTTCATTATATAGTTGAAACATCTATATTCTTGATTACTGACTTTCTGAACAGTAAATTGAAGTAAGTTGATTATATAGTTGAAACATCTATATTCTTGATTACTGACTTTTATGTTTCATGTACTCTATACATTTCTAATGCATATTAGATTGTAACTATTGGCTTAATCTCACTCACTAAGCCGTCGAGCTCACTCCCCCGATAGATTCATGTTTTTAGGACAAGCCAGAGATAAATATCAGCTAAAGTCAAGGGGAAAGAATTGGAAGGACTCAAAGCACTCATTTTGTGGGCCTACTAAGTTTTTATAATGGTTTATAATTGAGTATTTTGTTTATATGTATGTATATAGAGTTGATGTTATAAATTAGACTGAATAGTCGAATATGTGTGATTTGGTTCGATGATGTATATATGTAGACCTGTGTACAAGTTCTTTATGGATATAAATTTGAGTTGGCTTGTGTTAGACTGTGACATCGAGAAGAATATTCTCGAGTAAGTGTTTATTTATTATCTTGAGTTGTATCCACATGATAAATTTGAGAGATTTATAAGTAGGCGATGTCAAGCCGAAATTTATTATAACTGCATGGAATATTGTTTATAGATATATGATCGATGTAAATTTTAGACTTGTATGTATCGATGTATCAGAGCAGACTCCATATTATAGAGGGAATGCTGCCAAAATTTTTGATAAATTCAAAGATAATTATAAATATTATATGGTTGATTAGCATAATTGGATTGGATTAAAGTTAAATCGATGACTAAAATCTAGGACCGTTACAACTACAGTCACTGATCCTAAGTGGTAAAAGTGCAGGAGAAGAAGCTAAGGTCATTGCATGCTTCTCCTGCAAGAAAGGAGACCACCTCAAGCAGGATTGCGTAAACTATCAGAAATGGCTAATTATGAAGGGTATATCTCATATTTAAGTTTATTTATAAATTAATTTAGCTTTAGTGTCACTTCATACATGGTGGATAGATAATTCACATAAGCGATTCAACACGGAAACATCCAAGCTCGAAGGAGACGCAGCTCAGCTGAGCGATACGTATACATGAGGATGGAAATAAATCTACAGATGAAGTTATTGGAGTTTGTAAGTTTAAATTAGATTCTACTTATATTTTAGATTTGGATGAGACTTTATATGAACCATCTTTTAGGCGGAATCTTATTTCTATTTCATTGTAAGACAACTATCACTTTTGGTAATGAAATGGTTAGTCTATTATCTAAATCTAAAATTGTTGGTACTAAAATTTTATTTGATGGCTTATATAAATTAAATCTTCATGCTTCATATTTTAAATCTTTGTATGTGAAGAATTTAGGTACTAAGCAAACATCAATTAAAGAAAACTCCTACAGTTTATGGCATAGGCATTTTGAAAGTGAGAATCTGTAACACCCCGTTCTCAGAATACATACTTATTACGCATTCATATTTTTTGATCGTACTTTTCAATTTATTCCCATATTTGTTTTTATTTTATAATTATTTATGTGATTATTTTGCGTTGGATCCGGATTCGTGGACTCAGAGTCAGCCCTAGTCTGAATCGGGGACCCAATCTGAGTGTATTGCTCGATTTAATCTTTTTGATAGTCAGATTTGACCGATTTTAGTTTCAAACATTATTTTTCAATATTTTAGAATTTTCTGAAAATTTTCAGAATTAAATTGCAAAATCTTCAAAATCTGTGTCGACCGGTATCGCTGGTCGATTCCAAGATTTTTAGTTTATAAATGGAGTTGAATTTCTAAAATTCATAATATTTATTAGAATCACATTTTCTAATATAATGTATTTTTGGAGATGTTTTTGAATTTAACAAAACTCTGCTGGATTTGGTGTCAGCCGGCATCACCAGTTGATTTCAGGATTTTTAATTTGAAAATGAGATTTAATTTCAGAAAACGATTTCATATTTTCCTTAGGATGCTACCTTCGAGTATTTTTGAGGATTTTCCTGGATTAGTCGATATTTTTCGGATATTGAATATATTATTATTTTTTGTGAATCTTTCTTTCTTCCCTTTTTTCTTTTCCTTTTCTTCCTTGGTTTCCCCCCCACACCTTGGCACCCACGTGGGACCGTCCCCATCACTCCCCTCACTCACTTCTCTCCCTTTCATTTATCCCACTTTCTCCTCTCTCCTCTCTTTCTTCTCTCCCTCTCCCCTCTCTCATCCTGGAGACGCCGCCACCGCTCCCCTTGGGCTAGCGCCGCCACCTGACACCAGCGATCTTCCCCAGCGTCGATGAGCCCCTTCACCAGACCTCCCTCTCTTATCCTCCTCTATTTTCTCTCTTTTCTTTCTCTCTCCCCCTTCCCCTTTCCTCTTTCTCTCTATGATCTGGTCCTCCATGGTCAGATCAGTCATCGACACTTCCCCAGTGCCGGTGATAGATCCCCCTTCCTCCTTTGCTTTCTCTCTCTCTCCCCTCCTGGTCTCTCTTTTTTTTTCTCCCCTAGTCTCCTCTCCCCTCTTTCTTTCTCTGGATCCTGGCCACGATGACCCAACCACCACGCCGCCGCCTTCGCTGGT
The DNA here is from genome assembly GCA_038442645.1 of Agave tequilana. Taxonomy (NCBI): domain Eukaryota; kingdom Viridiplantae; phylum Streptophyta; class Magnoliopsida; order Asparagales; family Asparagaceae; genus Agave; species Agave tequilana. Next base: position 57,680 of record JAVJIF010021083.1, read on the forward strand.
CACACCGATCAGCCAACCCCTCTCTCCTCCTCTTGATATCTCTCCCCCCAGATCTCTCTCTTCCTCTTCTCTCGCTTTCCCTTCTCTTTTTATTCTCCCTTTCCCCCTTCTCATTCACTTTCTCTCTGTTGTCGCCATCAGCAGAGACCAGCCTGGTTGGCCACCTTCTTCTCTCCCTTTCTCTCTCTCTCTCTCTCTCTCTCTCTCTCTCTCTCTCGGTCTGTCTTTCTCTCTATCCTGCAACTCTCTTTTCTTTCTCTCTAAATCTTTCTCTATATTACTCTTTCTCTCCTTGTAATGATATGGGTATTGCCTGTGTGTGTGTGTCCATATGTTTCAGAATTTTTGGGATTTATGACATTTTCTGAAGATTTAGGTGAGTGTTCTTGCCTCTTTTATCTGGGTAACCCGCTTCGATGGACGTAATTGTAATAATATATTTGTATCGGTTGATTTGTATTTCTATTTGTCAACACGTGTAAATATACCGGTTTAGTGTATTTGTATCGGTGAAGTGTGTATAGGTATACTGTGGATATGTATATGTATTGATGTGACGAATGCCTATAGTAGTGTAGTTTACTACCTATACATATATACTGCCTGTGACATTATTTTATTACTATTTTATACCATGCGTGGCCGACCCTTCGTGGTCATCTCTATTCTGCCTCCTGGCCCTATCAGCCTCCCGGCTTACACACAGCCTTTAGGCTTCACACAGTTTATGGATAGTCTAGTTACTAGTTGTTTATATGCATGATCATGTGGTACTAACCCTCATGCAGGTACTTACTCGGCCTTACAGCCCTTCAGCTTTAATGAGCTTTCACCCACTTTCTCAAAAGAGAGGGTGTGTTCAGACATCAGGTCTTTTGGCCTCGCCTGGTGGCAAGTTTAGCGCTCAGTGCTTTACCGCTAACTTCGTCCGAGTGCAGTTACACCGTGAGCGATAGTTGTACATTATCGTGGCTTCATCACGAGTAGTAACTACGCCGAGCATGATAGCGTCCAGCGCTGTGTGCTAGCTTCGCTCCAGCCTTACATAGCTCTGCTTGATTATTCGCTTGTCTACTCGCTTACTTTATTTCTGCCTTGCTCAGCCTCCAAACTTCACCACTTTACTGATAGCTTAGTTATTACTTGTTATATGTGTGCGTTTGATATTAACACCTCTGCAGGTACCTACTATGCCTTCGGGCCTATTAGCCCTTTCGGCTCTCACACACTTCCACGAAATAGGGAGTCCATTCAGACTGTCAGGACTTTTAGCTAAGCTTGGCAGGCAGACTTAGCGCTCAACGCTTTACCGCTAACTCCATTCGAGCGTAATTACACCATGAGCGCAGCTTTGCCATGTGTGGTAGTATAGCGTTCATACTCTCACTCCATCGCGTGCGTTTAACCGCACCGCGAGCGGTAACCACACCAAGCGTGATGGCGTCTAGTGTTGTACGTTAGCTTCGCTCCAGCTTGTTTAGCTTCGCTTGGATGATCGCTTACTTTCCTGCCCGCTTGCCTGCTTGATAATCTAACTATTATTCTTTCTTGATGGTTATGAAGATTTTGAAATCTTTACTTGAACTATTTTTTCAAAAATGTATTGTTTTCCTGTATTTGTACCGATCCCTGTATCGGTACCATTTTTTTGTATTCGTACCGATCCCCTGCCTTAGTACTGTTTTTCTGTATTCTGATATATGATTGTGATATCTACTGTGCTTATCACTTGACATGCCATTATTTGATACCTGACCCCTGCATGCTATCATCTGATATTTGTTTGATATCACTTATCACCTGCCACCTGATATATTACCACTTGACTTGTGATTATCATATTTCGGGAATCCTATCTTGCTTTCCTGTATTATATACAGTAACCTGTATCCCTAGTACTTATGTACTCCTGTTATTCTTGTAACTCCTGAACCTGTCATGCTCCTGTTATTCTCGTAATATGATAATTACATAACAATAAACTACAAAAAGGCCAACCTCCATCAGGTAAGGGGGAAACTGATGAACTTCAAGTGATGAATATGTTTACAATGGTATTAGGTATGTTGTGCAACTCAAACTTTCAGTTCTACCGAGGGCCTCCAAGTATTTCGAGGGGAGCACTGGCTCCCTACCTCCTGTTATATTCCTAAATAGGCATAATATAAGACCCATCTGTTGGCCCAGAGGCCTTCCACTCTAGTTTTGATGATGATTAACTCATGAAGCTATGTTTACTAATAATCTTGTGATGTTTAGTTTCAGATCCTTAACCAAGATATTAGTAGGTGATTAGCTTCAACAAAGGTGTTTAGAGCTTCTCACATGGTGATTCAAGAGCCCGAGCGACAAAGTCATATCTAGCACTCGTTTGGAGTCAAGCTCGTGGATCACGGTTTGGATCGAGTCGGCTTGAAGATGGAGTTCATCAAGAAGACTTTGGTACATAGTTTAAATTATGTTTTTAGATCCATTTATAAAGACTAGATAGTGTGATATGCTCTAGTTCACAACACACACTTGTTTAAGTTTTCATGTTTATTGGTTTTTGGGTTTTGGTTTAAACAATCTTGGTTTTCATGGATAGATAGAATCAAAACAAGTTTATATGATTTAATGTATATTAGATTTGTTCTATATACATGTATGCTTCATATCTTAGACAAACTTATTTTGATATGCCTATTCAAAGGTTTGGAGTTTTGTGTTTTAACAAAACATATTTTCGGATTTATATGTCAAAAATATTGATATATATCTATTTCATGTATATTGGTTTATATCCATAAACTACATGCCTAAAAGTTGTTTCAATATCATGTTTTTGTCTTTGGATGAGTTTTGGACAAAACGAATTTTCAATTCAAAAATCCAAGTTTTAGAAAATACAGATTTTGGTTTTCGACAAAATTTCTAAGTCACAAAAATGGTTCAAATTGTTTGAAATATGTGTTGAATTTTTTTCACACATGTTTGTATATCAAAGTATTATACTGAACTTATTTTTGTGGATTTTTAGAAGATTTTATGGGATTTAATTGAGAATTAAAAACCAAGTTTTTCTGTCCTATAAACTGTTTCTGCCAGGCCCTCGACCGGAACGGTCGACTGGACGTGCACGAGACGTGCACAAAGGCCATAGGTTTTGGTCGGTCGACCGTGCGGTCGACCGACTGATGTCCCCTTATTCTCGGGTAAGGGCGGTCGACCGGGCGGTCGACCGGTGGTTGGCAACGGTCAAAATTCGACCGTTGGCCCGTCGACCGGCCGGTTGACCAGATGGTCAAATCTGACCATATTTGCAGCCAACGGCTAGTTTTTTAAAGAGGCTATAAAAACCCCATTTGAGAGAGGTCTTCTCCAAGAATTTTAAAAGCAAAAATTTCCTACCTCCTAAGTGTTTTCAGCAAAAAGTTTGTGAGTTCAAATTCCTATTCTCTAATTGTTTTTAAAAGTGTTTTATTATTTCAAAGAAAATAGTCTTTTGAAATTTTTTTTGATCTAATAATTCTATATCTTTTTGGAGAGCTTCCCAAGTGATTTTTTTTGTTAAAAACACTTTGTTTTGCACACTTGAGCTTATTATTCTATCCTCTCTATAGGATCTTTGTTTTTGTGGAAAAGAATTGGTTTGTGGTCTTTTGATTATTGAGTTGTAAACCCTCCTACTTTGTGTTATCCCTCTTGGGTAGAGGTTGATTTTGGAGTGGTGGCTTTGTGCCCTATCCCTCTAGCGAGAGGTTGATTGGTGGTATTGGCTTTGTGCCTATCCCTCATTTGTAAGGTTGATTTGTTGTGGCTTTGTGCCTAACCTCTAAGGGTAGAGGTTGTGTTTGTAAAGAGAGGAGTTGTGTACTCCCGATTGTAGTTGCCCCAAATCCTCGTTGGAGGTTCCCTGTGTGGGAGTCCTGTGTGGACAGTTAGTGGATTGGAAATCCTTCTGGGTGAACGCGGGGACGCAGAGCTGGGTGCTCGAACCTCGAAACAAATCTTGTTGTTTGCGCTTGATCCATTAACTCTAACTCTCTCTCTTTATATTGTGCCTTGCATCATTTATATTGTCATACATTCATTATATGCTTGGCTTATTTGTGTGTGCCTCACTTGTGCTTAACCACGAGAGCTTCATATAGCGCCTCAACTCTTATTCAGAGGAATCAAGAGGAGTTAGTCCAGAGCCCTTCACCGGGAATTCGGCTACACTCGTTGGTTGCATTAAGTTTTGTTGCAATTTAATTTTAATTTTCGCATTTAGTTCATTAGATTAGCTGTACACCTATTCACTCCCCCTCTAGGTGTACCTTCACCATCTCCTGTTTGTCTAGTGTTTGGTCGGAAAAGTGGTGTGAAGTAAAGTTTCTTTGAGTGGCAGAAAAGTTACAACAGAACAATCCCGATTATAAAAGAGGAGAAAAGATATGATTCTCCCATTTGTTTAGGGTTGGTTCTTTGTGTGGTGACGGAGAGTGATTCTTATTCTCTGTTGACTGGCCGACTGCCCAGCTTCTCTTCAGGATACTCTCGAAGATCAATCAGGAGAGAGCTATGTTTTTTAACACATTAAGTGTTTAGAGTCTACTGATCACTCCTTTTCTCATTCTCTCCAAAAAGTAAGAAGCTTTTAGCTTGAGAATTTTCAGCTCCCAATCTCAAAAATTCCTCCTCTCCCTTCAAAAAGTAAGAAGGTTTTTACTTGAGAATTCTCAGCTCTCAATCTCAAAAAAGCCTCTTCTCCCTTAAAAGCCTCTCCCTTCTCATAGCTTCTCATGCTATTTATAGAGAGTCATAGGGGGTATTATTATCCCCTAAAATCCCTCCATAGTGGGAATTAACTCTCACATTACATGGAGAGTTAATTGACCCAGTAATGGGGGTCAGTTACAACAGAAACATAGGTCTCATGCAAGACACGGACCTTGCGTTGCTTGTTGTAGACGCGGGCATCTCAGTTAGAATATGAAGTTGCTCAGACCCGCCTTTGAAGTGAGACACAGGGTTTCTCAGACCAGTGTCTGATATGTAGCGCCGAGTTGCTCAGACCTGTGCTTGTAATGAGATACAGGGTTGCTCAGACCCTGCATGAGATGTAGAGTTCCTCAGACTTGCGTTAGACAGAACACAGAATTACTCAGACTAGCATTGAACGCGGGTTTACTCATGCCCGTGTCTGAAGTCTCCGTGCTTCTATTGGATGCGAGGATAGCGTTTTAGTTTGAAACACGACCTTTCGTTGAAGGGAGGTTCACGTCTGATGACTTGTTCTTAGTGATTTTTGGACAGCCTACAGAAACTCCTCCAAAGTAAATGACTAAGACAGATTTTGAAATACTTTGGACTTCAGTTGATTTTGGGCTCCCATGATTGTACTGACAACCCTTTTAGATGCTTGTGCTTGATCCAATCTGGATTGTGGTCTTCGTGAGTGTACTGTTGAACTGCTTTAAGTCTCCAGAAAAGATCATCACAAGTGTCTTAGAAACTTAATTTAGCACTTGTTTTGAGCTCTGATTTGTTTGTTGGAGTACTATTGAACTGATGGAGTTGTCGGTTACTTCTGCCAGTGTACTGTTGAACTGATTATAGAAGCAGAGACATACTCTTTACATGTGAGAGAACATAGCCCTCATAGACGCGGTTGTCATGCTGATCAAGTAGAGATGCGAAGTTCAGTGGAGTTGAGACGCGATTCTCAATTATTGTAAAGACGCATCACTCCATTATCACAGAGACGCGTCCCTTGATCGCTGTTGAGATGCGACTCTTAAAATGTGAAGACCACGTTAGATGTTTTCAGGCGCGGACGGCAGGCGCCGCGTGGGACGCGTGTTTGGCTCAGACTAAGCTCGAGATACGCGCTGTATATCTCTGCCATTGAAAGGCCTAAAAAAGACCCAGGTCTTTCAACAGTCAATTCACTTTGACTGTTCATCATCTTCGATCAGACATGCGTCCAAAGCTCTTAAGCTATCTTAAAACCCATAAAGCTCCGAGTTTTTTTTCAATCTTTTTGAAGATTTCACAGTTGTAAGGGCTCCAAAGCCAAATATACAGCTGCTTCTTCGAGCGTCGCCGTTGCGCCGACCACCGTGGGAGGTTCTTCTTTGCAAGAAGCCCCCATTTCTTGTAAGTTGAATGGCTTCTCCATTGAGAACACGAAAAGGCTCTATCCTCTTAACTTCTTTTTGAAGTTTCAAAAAGTTATGTTGAAGTTGATCAGTCGACGTGGATCTCGCATGCCCGCGTTTGATTTGTGATGTGGTCCTCGCGTTGATGAGCAGAACGCGGGTCTGGCTTGGGGACCCAAAGATCGCTAGGAGTTTTCGGGCGCGAATGTCCTTTAGACTCGAATAACATGTTAGACACGTGTCTTGCTCAGACTGAATTTGAGATCCGCGAATTAAGGCTATTAAGGGGCTTTTAAAAAAAGCTTTGAGGTTTACGCCGTTAATTAAGGCTAGTGGACGCCCTGTAAATAGGCTAAGAGTCTCTTAACAGTCATTCATTTTGACTGTCTTCTTTCTCAGGCTCGTATCTGAAGAACTTTTAAAGTTCTAAAGTATTCAAAATAACCCATACATTTAATGCTTTTTCGTAATCTTCTTCCAAGATCATCACTGTTAAATGACCTCAAAGTCCAAAAGCTTCATTTCTTCTTCTGGCATTCTTATTGCCGCACCCTTATGGATGACACTCTCCCTCAAAAGATTCTTTCTTTAGGTAGGAAATGGCTTTCGCTATTGTCGCACATGGGTGAGACACCGTCTTTTTGAAGCTTTTCTATTGTTGATCATGAAGAGACACCTTCTCTTAACTTTTTTCTGAAGTTTTCAAAGTTTCTTTTGGAGTTGGATAGTAGATTTAAGATTCATGAGTCCATGTTTGATTTGTAATCGCGACTCTCGTGTTGATGAGCAGAATGCGGGTTTGGCGTTCTTTAAGTTCTGATCTTGTTGATGCGATTTTATCATCCTACCGAGTTTCGCGTTTTGAGATGCTAAACACGATTGTAGCGAGCTTCACGTTTTAAGATCTTAAATGTGGGTCTCGCCCATAATATTCACGTTTGAGCCTCAAGATTTAGAAAATTTTCTAAATCTGGAGTTCAGACGCGAGCTTTATGTGAGTCTCACGTTTCAACCATTGGAGACGGGTCTCATTTTGAGCCCCGCGCTCAATATCTTGACACATTTTTTTTTTGTAAAATTGAACCCAGGCTCTTTTTTTGCAGGCCTTGGTAGTATTGAGGGTGCTGGCTCCACTGTTCTCTTTAACCTACAGAAGACAATCGCTGCATTCATTGAAGTAAACATGAAACGACAAATTCGTTCGATCGGTAACCACTTAGGAGGTCTGAGCTTCTCTTCAGAGATGGTATCAAAGAGGGTAAGGGGGATCTATACGATGAAGATAAAAACTGGCCTGGTCAGTTTCAGACCTCCCTGAATCATTATTGGCTTGCACCCGGGTAATGTTATACATGATGCTCCAATATGGTCTCTGAACCTCCCTCAACCAATCTTGTTCAAAAAAGCGACCGCAATGAGCATGATGCATTTGAAGGTCACGGAAAAGGGGACGTCACCAGTAAGCTTTCGAATCCTTCCTTCACCAATCTTTTTCAAAGAAGTGACAGCGACAAAAAACCTATGCTCATTGGATGACTTTCTGGTGGTAAAATCTTCCATTAAGCGAAGGATTACGGCCTTGTGAGGAAGGAGGTCTTTCATACCAGATTGCATTTTGACCTCGAGAAACATCATTGTTCTCAAGAGGAGAGGAAATGGATCTGCCGTTCTGCATGTGGTACAATCCAATCACAAAACTAATTTTCACTGAAGAAATTTTTGTCAGAAGTAGAGTTGCAAGTCCAAGCTCTCGCTGCGGTCGAAAAGGCATGCCAAAGGGATATCCAGCTGCTCAAGGACCAAATAAAGACTCTCGCTGAGCGAGAATACCTTTTTGTTCCTTTTTTTAACACTCCATCTTGTTTAAACAAGAGAGTGTCTGTATCACTTTTTAATTTTGATATGAATAAAAGTGATAATTTTGCCTCTGTATCGTCTTAACTTTCTTTTTGTGTTGTGAAAATCAGATAAATGAAAGCGATTATCTTTGATTGCTAGAGCTGACAATTAACATAACAATTCAAAGTTCAGAAATTCCATCAAGGAATTTGAACAGGTTACTGTCAGAGGAATGATGTTAACTTGACAAAAGTTGAATTCGTGACCTGAACGGATTTTATAGACTTGCTATCCTATTGATGAGAATAACAAGTAGAGTTATGATTGAAAGTGAAAGTAGTGAGAGTTATCGTCTAGCTTTGGGCTAACGGATCATGTCCATGAGGAGGAATGCGATGGAAACTTTTCTATGAATTGTTTAAAGAACAAAGAATGGTGTAGGTGTTTCTTTTTATGTTGAAAAAAGAGAATGGAGAGTGAGGAAGTGATTAAAAGAAAAATTGAAAACTTAGAGAAGTCTTTGGAAAAGATAATCTTTAAAAAGCTTGAAGGTTGATTTGTTATTTTTAATATATGAAAAAGATCTGGACTCACTATCTTACTACTCAACGATATGTTCTTCTCTTGAAATTTTCAGTGCCTCAACTTGATCATAGGCAAACACTTAAGCTTAAGTTTTGAAAGTATTAAGCAAAGCAAATAAGATTGTTTGGAAAAGTTTAACTCTTTTTTCTTAAAATCATCTTGAACTGAATGTTAAATCATCAAGTAATCTTTTAAGTATGAAATAAAAATAAGTTCAAGTAATATTTAAAAAAAATAAAAGTTTATAAATCCAAACCCATCCTCATGTGCCTTCAAGAACACTTACAGGGAAGCAAGGTTCAGATTAAGGCATACATATGATTTCGTTGGGTTCTTTACATCAAAACCATTCAAAACAAGAGGGATCGAAGAGAGAGATGATAGTGAGCCCAGAAAAATGAATTTAACTACTCATGATTAAAGTAAAACAAGATATATAAATGAAATAACACATACTTATAAATTGGAGAAGAAGAGAAGCCTTGAATCTTTATTAATGTTACTTCAACTTCAGATTATAATCACTCTTTTCCTCTCTCTCTCTCTCACTTGTATCTGAACTGAACTATGAATTAAAAAAATAGAGATACAACTTCTCAATGTTATCTAACAAAGAACCTAAATCCTAATAACAAAGAGAAAAACTTAAATTAATTTTTGATCCCTTCTTCTCTTTCGAATGCAGTATTTATAGGGAAAAACCAAGCGGGGAGAGCGTACGAAGATAGAGGGAGCAAACACTTTCCTAACAAGCATAACAAAGTCGCAGAAACGCAGATTTGGCCACTTTTCCGCGCCTAGGTGTGGCCAGGTGGCCACACCCGGGCGGTGGTATTCCCTGGTTTAGCGATACACCTTTATCTCTTACTGGTTTTCCCGTATCAGCTCCTGGATATGACAAAACTGCCTTTGATCTTGGGCTTTAACCAATTGATTTGTAAAGATTTGTTCTAACCGATTTTCAACTGATTTTATCTTCTCTGATCTGCCTTGATCTGCCCTGATTTTCTGATTTTGAATTAATTCTGAATTAAATCAAAATTTTAATGGGCTTTTAGGCTCGTTTCTCTTTCCTCTCCTTTAGCAAGGGCCTACACATTATTAAATAAAAGTAAGACTTATCAATAAGATTTAGACAATAAACATAGTAATGTGATAATATATATGCAGTATATGTGATCGATCACAACCCCACACTTATCTTTTGCTCACCCTCGAGCTAAACATAAAAACTAATCTTAAGAAATTATTTTGACCACTTTCGCAGATCACTCGATTGCATTGAGCATGTGCAACAAGCCGTTAAACCTCTAGGTTACCCCTAGAGGACGAGTTTTGTCTCGTGAGAGTTTTCAGTGGATTGCACCCATAAAATCCATAAAGAAAAAGAAAAAATGTTAGTATTTTTGAAAAGTATTTTGAAAGATAGAAATATTTGATGTATTGTTGTAAGAGTTCAAGTAATCTATAAATAATAAAAAATCAAACTTTTCATTCCTAAACTTAGTCTCTATTCAAAAACATGTCATCAATCAAACTAAGGAGTCAAATTATATTTCTTATATAGTCTATTACTTTACCCTAAGTCATATGCACCTTCATGACCGTGAAATTTGACTAAGGGTTCCTTAACTTTAACTCTTATGCCTTATTATTTTAATTTTTGGTGGTATTATTACTTAATTCTAATAGGCTTTATAATCTGTCCATATAACGAGCTTTTAGTCAGTGACATCCAAACTGAACAATCATTGGGCACCGGGTGAGAAAATACCTCTAAGGACTTAAGCACTCGAGCAAATAAGGCCATGAAACCAAGGATTTTTATTTATGAAATGTACCCCTTTTAGGCGTGAATACTTATGCTTCATAAGGCACGAATACCTAGCTTAATCAGAGGATTGATATATATATATATATATATATATATATATATATATATATATATATATATATATATATATGTTTTCCATTGAAAAATTGGTTCTCATGGGAAAACTTACAAAAATGGGTCGAGGAGCGAAATTACAAGTATTTCTTTAAAAAAAAAATTACAAGTAGATCTTCTCTGAGATTTCTGGGAAAATGTGCCAGGAGGAATCTGATCAGCGCGCGATCACTTTATCTCTTTGATGATGTAATCAATCAGGTTATCAAGACTTACTCCTAATAAGACTCCCTTCTCGCTTGGTTCGGAGAATCGGTGAACAGAAGATCAGTATAGCCCTTTTGTTAGGAATTCTACTCTTTTCAAGCCAATCTCCTCTCTATCCGTCGTCCGCCTCTGTCTGTGTTCTTGAATGCTTCCAGGGACCTATTTATAGCCAAAGTTAGGAAGTAACTGCCCCTTTGAATTCAGCAAGGCTGAATCAACCATTAGCTTCGCGCGAGGAATCAGCCATTAGCTTCGCGCGAGGTGCGCAAATGACCCTGCCGCGAAGCTTTTTGCTAGCTTCTGGCGAAGCTAGAGGGTTTGTGCGAACGTCCTCATGCCATTATAACTTAGTTGTCTCCACTTAATGTGGGACGAAGTGGGCGGGTGTAACCGCCCACTTAAAGTGGCGTTAATCCCACTAAATTTGTGGGGTTCACCCATTAATCTCTCGTGGGATTTTAAAACGGTCAATTTGATGACCTGGCAAAGCCCACTGCAGAGCTAGCTCATAGTTTGAGGCGAAGTTACTTTTAGAGCCTCCTGCGAAGCTAAGACTCACCTCATAACAGAGCTATGACTCAGTTAGGGATAAGGCTTCTGGCATGAAGCTCCTGGATCAGCCTCTGGCGGGGCTAAATGGGAAGCTTCAGGCGAAGCTAATAGTTAGCTTCAAATCAAAGCTACAAACCAAGCTTAGGCGAAGCTGTTAGTCCCATGTGGAGCTATGAAGCTTACCTTGAGCTTGTGCCAGGCTAAGTATTGAGCTAACCTAGCGTCTTAGGCCTGCTTGGGTCTCTTCAAAGGCAACTTTGGCTTACTATCTGCTTTATTGGATTAGTAATGTCCATGTTGCTGCCTTGTCTATAGTCATCATCTTGTCTTCGACTTATCTTTTTTAGATGTCGATAAGTTAGACGTCGTTCAGACCGGTTGAAGATGAATGCGGGAGTTCTGTCTCTTTCGAGTGTCAATAAGAGCCCCTTTAAAGTTTTAGTGAATCTTCAATGGAATGGTTCAGATTTTGAAATACTTTGAACTGCTTTGATTGATGGTATGTGACTATGAACGTCGCCTTGGTGGTTGAGTTCAACTTCGCTTTTAGCCTCACTTACGGGCTGAAATAGGTTCACTGGGGCATTGTAACAATCCGCTTCCGTGTAGCTTCGCGCTCCTGGGTAGCTTCGCACTTTTGGGTAGCTTCGCTTTTGGGCTTCCTGAAGTAGCTTCGCTTCAAATAGAATTGGAATATGAGCATTAGCCTCGCGCTCGCTATGATGGAGCGACGTTCCGTTCCCGAGGCTAACTGCTTTTGCGAGTTATGAGAGGAATTGTTCCCTTTTCAAGGTTTGAATAACTTCCCTTGAATTTACGAGGGAGATTATTCCCCTTTCCAAAGTTCAAATAACTTCGTGTGTATTCTCGAGGGAGATATTCCCTTTCTTAAGGTCAAGCATTTGAATGCTTTAACTTCACCCGCACTCCCAAGCTTGAAGTGGTAGCAGCGTAGTCAGGCCACGAGGCCTATAAATAGGACTCTTATCATCCTTCTCAGAAACATACTCCTCTCTTTCTAGGAGGTTTGTTTATGACCCTCCCCATTGCTCAAGCAAGGAGACTGAGGTCCCTGAAGTAGTGGGGACTCTCACTCTGGTTATCACCCAATCAAGAACTGGTGAGCCTCGGCCATCCAGTGACTTTAGGGAGTTTATCTCCCTTAATTTTCTTAGCTTTATCAGCTATCTCAGGGATTGAATTCCCTTGGTCTCTACATTTGGCCGACTTTCAGAGAAGGGTCTCAGCCCTATTTTCGGCGAAGCTAGCATTCTTGTCTGATCAGGCAAAGGATCTTTCCACGCGAAATTCCTGTTAAATTTTCCATATAGGCTAGGTTTGGGACTTGGCCTCTTAAGGTTGAGCCAGTCTTGCCATATAGGTGGGGTCAAGATAGCGCCTTCCGGGCCAGTCTGGCCTAGCCATATAGTCGAGGCTAGGACTTAGTCCTTTTTGAGGCTTCTCCAGCCTATCTGCCTTGGGCAGGGTTAAGACTTGGCTTATGCTAAGCTAGTCTAACATTACTGTACAAGCAAGGCTATCCTCTGCTTAGCTGAAATCCATCTTCAAGGCACAACTGGGCTGGATCTGGATAACTTCGCCAAAAGAATAAAACTTTGACTTAGTATTTGGTCCCTCCCTTTTTTATTTATTTGATGCTAACTTGTTCTTGTTTGCATTGCAGTGTACCGTGCTTCCAATTCTTTTGTCCGGATGAAGGAGAATAAAAACTTGCCCCTTGATTTTCAAGTTGAAGCTTTGATCATAAGCAGGAGAAACATACTGGAGCAGCTGATGTGCGTTCCAAGAAGAGACTGGTAGTCGCTTATCCGAGATGATCCTCTTCGGGAAGGGGCAATAGTTGCTTATCTGAGATGATCCACTTCGGGAAGGCGGATGTCACCAGTAAGGTCTTAAATCCTTTCTTTGCCAATTTTGTTCAAGGAGGATCCATCTTTCTGGTGGCAACCAATCCCTTTCCAATTTTGATCAAAGAAGATCCAGCTCGTTGATGGCAACTAATCTCTTGCCAATTTTCATCAACGAAGATGCAGCTTCTTTTGGCAAAAATTTACCATTAAGCGAAGGATTACGACCTTATGCAGGAGAAAGACCTTTCTTGTCCAGTTGGGATGGTTTATCACCCTGAAAGTTGATTGGATAACTTGTTTGCGTTTAGAGCAATGATTCTGTTGTATGAAAGACAATTTTAATGTATCAATGTATCTTCCCTTTTGATCAATAAAAATTATACATTTCGTTCATTTACTTTGCTCCCCTCTTTCCACTTTGAACTTCGAAAGCAACTGGAATGGACTGGCTTAGGTAAAAAGCTCTTAGCGGAGCTAAGCTTTAAGTGAAGCTGGGGACGGATTTCCAGCTAAGTCAGGAACGAGCTTCTAGCAGAGCTAGCACGAAATTTTTGCGAAGCTAAAGATGAGCTCTGAGCAGAGCTAAAGCTCAGTATTCAGTGAAGTTACTCGAGCATTGCGCGAAGTCAACGCTGAACTCACAGCGGAGTTAACTCTTGGCGGGACTAAAGCAAGGCTTCTTGGGGAAGGCGCTTAAGCGCCGATTCAAATTAATTTGAAACGACTGCCTACGCTCCTTTTGAGGAGGCAAAGTTAGGTAATTTTAAGCCTATAAAAACCCGATGGGCTGAAAAAGAGAATTAACTTCCCTAAAAATCAAATTTCAAACTTTTTAGAGAAACAAATCTCTTTTTCTTCCTTCTCCTTCGTTCAGATTTTTAGAACTTCTCAATTCTTCCATGGTTCCTAAAGATGAGCAGGCAAAGAGGCAGCGACCTCTGCTACGGAGACGCCCTCTCCTCCTCCGGTCATCGAACGCCCCATTGCGGGTAGGAAATTTTCCCTTTTGTCCAGAGATTTTTCATCTCTTTTCGAAGCCATTTATTGGCTATTTCATGGTGAATCTGGAGTGATTCACCATGATCCAGTGATTCAGGGAGTCGCTTCCCTTAATTTAACTTTGCCAAACTTTTAGGGGACTTAATTCCCCTTAATTTCTTAATTTAAAATTCAGAAACCAATGGTTTCTTCTCTCAGCTTCTATGCGGAGCTAGCCCTTAGGGCAGTTCACGTCCTGTCAAATGACAGGATGCGAAGTGAGCTTCAGAAGCGTATCTGGGAAAAAAAATTAAAGTCCTTTGAATAATTTTAGGCATAGGAGCCTTTCCAGCGAAGTTAGCCTTTGAGGCTTTTTCGCATTCTATTAAGCAGCAGAGCACGAAGCTAAGCTTCCGGAGCGAAGCTAACACTTAGAGATTTTTTGCACTCTGCCTTCATGCAGAGTGCGAAGCTAAGTTGCAGAGCGAAGCTAATACTAGGCTAGCTTCGCTCGGAGAGCGAAGCTATGCCTTAGCAATTTTCTTTTTGCTTTAGCTTTCCTTTTCTTTGGCTAATGAAGTAATATAGTTTCTTCTTGCTTTGCAGTGCATTATACTCCGGGTCCTTTGAATAGTCCTTTGGATCAGCCAGGGGACTGGATGATAATGTTAGCCTGCAATTCTAGGGGCAAGCCTCATTATTTAGTGAGTGGAGTGCTCCCGGCTGGGATGCCTTGATCCATGTCGGAGATCAGCGTACTATGAGGAGCATCTTAACTACTGCTCCCCTCGAGGATTGTGACTAAAAAATTTATAGGAAGCCTGACTTTATGTTTGGGGATGCAACACCAGACATCGATCATCAGCCGCTAGCTGGGAAGGGCAGTGGATCTTCAATCTGAATGGCGAGAAGTATTACCTCCCGTCTAGCAAGCATCATTTCCCCTGTCTTTCTTCCAATGCGTGACGAGGCCTTGGAAGATGAAATGGTAAGTGACTCGGACCCCTGACTCTGTTCATGTAGGTAAATTGATAGCCATGTCTCCCGTTATAAAGAGCAAGTCCTCCTCGCTGTATATTGGGTCTCCACCCTGGAAACATTCTCCAAGACATCCCTGTGGGGGAAAATCCCGCTATGGCTCAGACTTTTGAAAATCAATTCTTTAAAGTCCACGGTAACTATCCTGCAACTGATTTTAGGACCCCAGGCTAGATTCATCCCCAAGGTCTCGTGGAAGGACTTGACCCTATACGTCTTAGCCCATTTTGAAGAGGATTTGGAGAGGCTGGGACTCTACGAGGCTGGTCGGGCAACCTGCTATGGCATCTAGATGAGTGTAGCAAACTTTTATGTCATCTTCGAGTTATATTGTCCAGTTACAGGGACTTTCTTTACCCCTATAGGTGAATTGGGCATAGCTTTGCATGAGATGTGAAAAGTGTCTACTCTGTCAATAAGATCTCTCCCTTATGAAGAATACTTCCCATGCGAGGCGGAATTGACACTTCTGGAGAAGCAGGAGCCCGCCCTGTTCGAGACTTTTTGGGAATTGATGTGCCATTTTTACATCTGCTCGAGTATGCATGGGAGCCATAAGGGGGCTTTGAGCAGTTCGAAGAGCTGAGGGAATTTTTTTCCCCAACCTGGAAGATGCTCCTGAAGCGGCTCACCGCGGGGTTGCAGACGACATTTTTCGGAGGAGCAAGAACATTCTCAGGGAGATATGGTCTTGGAAGAAGATGATGGTATCTATGAGAAGGGTGACATTCTCAGGAGTTTCCATCATCAGGCCCGTCGACTGATGTCCCGGAAAGCACTTTTGGCCGGGTTTTTATTGGTTTGGTTGAAAAGATGTGTGGTGCCATCTTCTTCTAGCGACGTCGTTCTTCTGACTATCTTATTGCTGGCCGTTCATTTAGTCTACGGTCGCTCCCTTGGACTTCTCCTGGTA
This sequence comes from Agave tequilana, assembly GCA_038442645.1. Lineage (NCBI taxonomy): Eukaryota > Viridiplantae > Streptophyta > Magnoliopsida > Asparagales > Asparagaceae > Agave > Agave tequilana. The sequence goes on from JAVJIF010021083.1 coordinate 73,736, forward strand.
ATGGTGTGTTGTATTCAGCGGGGCCTTCGTGCATTGACAGAGGCTTTCTGTAGACCACCAACGACGAAAAGGGAAAAGGGCACTATCTTGCCTCGTGATGGACCAAACCCCAGGATCGGCTTGCCATACACCTATTTGATGGCATGGTTCGCACTTTACTGCCCAGCTATTATTCAAGCTAGTGAAGAGCCTCCAGAAGGTGTTCGAATGGCACTTCTCCGTCAATTTGAGAGATCTTCATGGCAACGGACTTATGTGGCCGCGGTCCGCAAGCTGCTGTGTCGGTACGATGTCTATAGTCTCTTCTGGTGCTTTCCTTATACCCGCGATGCGGGCTATGGCGAAGAATTCAAGAATGTGGAGATGGCAAGATGTTTCTGAGCTGGGGAATCTTCGAATGGCTGGTTAGCATCTGGCCGTCTCATCTGGTGTACAGGAGCGGGATACCTGCTATTTGGAGCCTTATGTCCCAGTCGATTTGCTCGTCAGTTCGGGTATGACCAACCTATGTTGGTAACCCAAACACTAGCCTGGCCTTCATGGGGAGCCCCATTGACGGTGCTCGCGCCTGGCGGTCTTCATCGCTGGCTGTACTGAGGCACGGCTGTGCATGCCGTTGAGGACCCCAAATCCACTAATGACTTTAGGGTTCTGTCAGTAGTATAGAACTTCAAACTCCACGCCAACTAGATTTTTTGTTAACTCTTTTGGCGTGAAGCTGATCTCTCAGCGGCTGAAGCAGAAAGTCACCGAGAAGGGTGAGGGCAAAAGGGTCAGTGTGCCAGGCCTTCCGGAGTTCGTCGCCACCGCAGATAGTGAGGCTTCTGACACAGAAAGTCCCCACTTTGAAGGAGACGCGGGCGCTGAGATTCCACCAGATGCTCCTGGAGGGGTAGGCACAACCCTTATGGAAGACGTGGAGGTGGAAGAGGTGGAGGAAGAAGATCCCGATGTCCACTTCAAATGAAAGCGGCAAGGTGGATCCCGTAGGAAGAGGGTAGTGAAAAAACCTCATCGCTACACTCCCACAATTATTGCAGAGGGCGAATCAGCTGCAGGGCGAATCAGCTGCAGTTCTCTTACCCCGTTAGTTATTAGACTATCAGCACAAAAGCAGACGATTGATAAAGCTGTTCCCAACCTGGGTAAGACCAGTTTCATTCATTTTCTTTTGACATGTACTTATATATATATCTCGTACAGCTCATTTGTTTATCCTATGATTCAGAAATCGAGGCTGCAAGAGAACCAGGAGCCGAGGCTGCAGGAGAATAGGGGAATTATTATGATCCCCTGTTTACTTATAAGGAAGGTGACGAAGCCAGCTACTTCGTCGTCTCAGAAGATTCCGGAGGTGACCCGGCTGATGTCGGTCCTTCGGGTGCTGGGACCTCAAAAGAGAGTCCAATGGCCTCAAGCTCTATAGGATGGACCACAGACGCTTCGGTGAGCGAGGGTGAGCCGCACGTCCCTCCTGCATCTGCCAAATCCTTTTTTATGGAGCCCGACAGAATTAGCGTTACTGTCGAGGAAGTCCAGAGAGAGACTGTTGCTGAGCAGTTAAGGCGATATCTCCTCTTGGTAATACCTTGACCTCTTGGAGGCAATTCTCCCCTGATATTCGTTATGCCTAGTTTCAACAAAGTCTTTTCATAGGTGTTCCGCCTTTGGGTGCATCGACTTTAAGGGGACCAGCTGATCTTCCTGAGGGAATCAGAGGTGATGCAAGTACTTCAGCCGCAATGGATGTTGCCGAGTTTGGATATCTTGTATCACGACCTGCCCTCTTATCGGCCTGAGCCTGCTAGTAGAGTTAAAGAGGCTGAGGAGATGGTGATTACAGAACCAATCTCGCTCCAGATTGCATCAGTAGGTGAGATGCCAGTGGTTTCTTTGACGCTACCTATCCTGACAACCGCTGGGCTGAAGATAATTACAAGCCCTATGTTTTCGACACTGGTTATGAGCCAGTTCTTCCGGAATAGTCACCAGCCCTACTTCCATCGTGGCTGGTGTACTGGTTTCAATGAGGACTCCTCCTAGATCATCGGTGATCCCTCGTCTTTCTCCAGCCAGTGCTTCTATCATTTCCTCTACTATTCTCGCAGTGAAACCGTGGAAGCTTTGTCTTCAGGTACTACTCGCTCACCGGAGTATTTGAAGCTGAGAAAGAATTTGTGGTCGAGATGGTTGATAGCTTTTATAAGAGCCTGAAGCGATCTGTTGCTCTAGTTTTGAAGGGCTCAACCACCTCATTTTCTGCTTTAAAGGTGATCCTCTCTCAAAATATCAACAACATTTGAGATTTTGGAGGGGATGACCAGGCTGCCGCATTGGGGCTTCTGGTAGAAAGGCTTGAGAGGGACGTGGGCGAGAGGCGTCACCTCAGCAATTTAGATTTGGACTCCTCAGTTAATGAACAGCTTGAACGCCCTACTGCTCAAATGCGTGAAAGTCATCTTGCAGCACAGGAAGCAGCTAAGACAATATCTTTAAATTTAAAATCCTTGGAGACAAGGAAAGTAGAAATTGGAGATGCCATAGATGCTTCTAATAGTGCTCTTCTTGACGCTGAGGATAAGATTCAGAAGGCTAAAGAGATGATCAAGAGAGCCAATCTTCTTCTGTCCAAGGCTGAATCGTGCATCTTGAGGAGATCGCTCGATTAGAGCAGCTCAAGGCCCAGAGTGATGAAGTCCTGCAACAGGAGCTAGCACAGAGGGCAACTTTAGCTGAAATTGAGGCTCGTCTGTCCCAAACAGCAAACTTTATTGAGGCCGAGTTGAGATCGCAGCATTCATCAGAGCTGCTGAGGAGAGGAAGAACAGGCTGGCCATCCTTGAAGAATGGATCAAGTTTTATGAAGCACCCTCGTAGCTTGTAATCCATGTATCCCCCTTTTTGAACCAATAAAAGTAATGTTATTTGACTCCTCTGTTGTGTTTCCAACTTGTTTTATCTTCTGCGTTTGCAATTCTTATTTTCAAGTTGTACTACAATCCTCAAAAAGAAGGAAATAATGGTATAACTAATCTAGACAAAGGTGATGAACCGATAGAATTAGTTATAAATTTGAAAAATGACTCGACTCAAATCATGTTGAGATGAGGATAGAAAAGAGTGAGCTTGATGATCTTTACTGTTCAGAGGTAAATATTAACATAATAGATTAAAGACCATCAGATTTGTGAATAGGTTATAATAAATTAAATACCACAACCTATGATAGTTCCTACTGAACTAAGACAAATGAGGCCTAGGATTTGCCAGTTAGCAGTGACAAACTAGACATGATTTGTCAAAATTTTATCACTCAAAAGTGATGATCTGGACATGATGTCAAAGTGGAGGTGAACCTGATTTTAGGGACCCGTCTATTTAGAGGTGATAAACTGGAAGTGATAGACTAAGACACACTAAACTTCGGATCCGCTGCCAGAGGTAGTCGTATTAACGTGGCAGCTAGTCCATCAGGGACTACAGAGATAGATTGAATCTGGACTCCTATTGGTTTAGAGGTGGTTGACTGGACATAACCAACTAAGGGACCTCAGATTCGCAATCTGCTGTTTAGAGGTTTAATGTTAACATAATAGCAAGAGTTTCCTAACCTTGATAGAGGGAAGGAGAACAAAGTTATGGACTCATCTGTTCAAAGGTGGTGAACTGGGACATGACAGTTTTAAGTACCATAAGAGAGATAGATCTAGATATTCGTTGGTTCAGAGGTAATATGGACATAACCGATTGGGAGTTGCTAGACTCAGAACCCTGCCGCTCAGAGGTGGCAAACTGGACATTACAACAAAGGGATAGTCCCTACTGGACTAAAAAATAAGACTTGATTATCTGTCTATTTAGAGGTAATATGGACATAACCGATTGAGAACCCCAAGCTCAAGATTTCTACTGTTCAGAGGTGACAAACTAGACATAACGGTAAAAGAAATAATCTCATTGGGGAAATAAGGTGGAAAATTGATATCTCCTTGGATATTTGTTTTTTGGAAGAAATTGTCAGAGGTGTATTGTTAACATGACAACCAAGAAAGTCCATTGGGAACTGAGAGAAAATAATAGACTCTGAAGAGGGTCTATTAGAGACTCGCTGGGGAGCTAAGAATATGAATCTCATGAAAGATTATATGTCATAGAACTCCATGGAGATTTAGAACGAGATTTGTAAAACAGCCTGTCAGAGGTGTAATATTAACATGACAAGGATGGGGTTTTAATTTGCCAGGGATATTGACCAGATTCATAGGGATGTTGGTTTTATCCATGGGGAACAGGCTAAGACTTACCATCAGAGGTTTAATGTTAACGTGATAGGTTTGACTCGTCATTCCACTAGGGAAATGAATACCTTCTTATGTGGTCCTACCATTTCATGGACGGAATTGATAGGTGATTTTGGAGAGGAATCAAACGGGAACAGGTCCCTTAGGATTTTTAGCAAATCCTCAGCTGTCAATGGATTTGATATGCCTTTACCAACTACCATTTGAGTTGGGCTAGCCATGCTATTTCCCTCAGCATGATGAGTTGTCGAGGACTTATGTTGGACTCAAGAGCCAACATTTTTCTCTATCCTTAGCCGTTAGAGGCGTTGGATCATTTTGTTACTTGAGTAACGTAATGCCTCCCCTGGGTTTTTACTCTGTAGGTGAGTTGGGGATGAATTTCGTGAGGTCTTTATGTAAAGATATCGTTTCCATATTGGAAAGATTCCGCAGAAGGATGCGTCACGAACCTTCTTCAATGAGTTTGGCTTTACAAGTCATCAGCTAAACTCCTTTGATCTGTTATTCGATCGGTCACCATGTTTTTGATATGAACATGGAAACATTGGGAAGGTTCTGCAAGAGAATGCATCACAAACCTTCTTCAAGGAGTTTGGCTTGATAAGCCATCAACTAAACTCAATTTGATCTCTTATTCGATCGGTCACCATGTTTTTGATATGAGTATGGAAACAGTGGAAAGGTTCTGCAAGAGAATGCGTCACGAACCTCTTTCAATGTGTTTGGCTTGATAAGCTATCAGATAAACTCATTTGTTTGGTAGGACCTTTGTGGTTGGGTCGAGCTTCGATCGACCGAACAGGAGCAGGGAGGTATGCCACCATAAACTATCTACCTGAAACTGTTGCTTAGAAATGCTTGACTTCAAAATATGACCAATCTTCTAAATTGGAGATAGGTACATGTCTATATACTTAGAGAAGAGTGACGAGGCTAAAACAATTTGACATCTTGTTTCTTCTTAACCGTCACCGGTGTTCGAACGGCTTGACTCTAGTTAACAATGAATTAGAGAAGAGTGATAGGCTAAAAATCCAAGTTCATACCTTGCTTTTTCTTTGATGCAACTGGTGTTCGATCAGCTTGACACTGGTTTATGGCAGTATAATCCCGTTAGAGAAAGAGAGGAGCGCTCTTTCTAAGTATCCTAAATCTGAAGGTCTTGATCAGAGGTGTATTGTTAACTGATCATAAGAAGGATCCTATCAAGGATAATACTCTTTAGAACCTATTGTTGATTAGCATCATGAGCGTATCACCGTCTGGGGTTATAAGGCGATATGCTCCATTTGAATAGACTGTTTCTATCACGAATGGTCCTTCCCATTTGGGCTGAAATTTGCCTTTGATTTTGTGCGTCATAATCATCAGTCGTCTGATGGTTAAAACCAATCTCCTTTCTAGAAAACCCTTTACTTAACCTTCTTATTGAAGGCCTTCGAGATTCGCGCTTGATACAACTCATATGTTGTTGAGCTTGTAGTCGCTTCTCATCTAGGGCTTCGAGCTCTTGAAGACGCAACCGATCATTGTCCTCCTTTGTCATTCTGGTCGTCAAGGTGACTCGTAATGACGGCATCTGAATTTCTAACGGTATGACTGCTTCACATGTATTGCCTGTCAGGGTCTGAACTGTAGTTTGGTGGGCCCAAAGACATTCACCAAGCTTCTCATTCCAGTCTCGCTTATGTGATGAACAAATTTTTTGAGTAGCTTGAAATTATCTTGTTGAATGGTTTTGCCAAGCCATTAGCAGCAGGGTTATAAGCAGTGGATGTCATAGTCTGAATCTGGTACTTATCACAGAACCGATAGAATACCTGGCTTACAAATTAGGGACCATTATCGTGGGTAATCTGCCTAGGAACACTAAATCGATGGATGACATGGTGTTTGATAAAATTAACTACGGTAGAAGTTTTAACTTTAACAAGTGGTATAGCCTCTGCCCACTTTGAAAAGTAATCAGTTATTGCTAAGATAAACTGTTGACCTTTTATTGAAGAGGGGCTGATAGGCCCTATGACATCGATTCCCCATGCTTCGAATGGTCACGAAGCAATAGTCAGATGAACTAGCTCCGGAGGTTGATGTATAAAGTCTGCATGGATTTGGCAGGCTTTACACCTTTGTGCATATTTGATGACATCGGCTATCATGGTTGGCCAATAATACCCAAGCCTGTGCAATTGATCTTTGAGCTTCAGACCTGGTTGATGAGCTCCGCATATACCATCGTGCGCCTCTTTAAGCACTTCTTGTGCCTCTGAATTAGAAAGGCAACGGAGGAGGATACCGTCATATGTGCGACGGTAGAGTGTTTTACTATTGGATCATAGTAGAAACGGAGAGACCTTCGTCTAATAGAACCTGCTTCTTTAGGGTCATCCGGCAATATATCATGCAAAGCATAGTCAATGAGGGGAAATCGCCAATCTCTTGGTTCAAACCTGTCGAGGTGATATGGGCCTCCTTGGTTTTCAACACATGTTTAGGACAAACAGGTGTCGAGTAGCCACTGTAAGATGTATGTTGTGCCAATCGGTAAGGCTAATGTTGCTGCTAGTGCAGCTAGAGCGTCAGCCTTAGTATTTTGGGATCGGGACACAAGACCAATATAAAAGCCATCAAATAAATTAGCCATTTTGATGACTGCATGATAATAAGGTACCAAATCTCCATGGCGAACCTCATATTCTCGTTTAACCTGATAAATAATCAATTTTGAACCACCATAAGCTTCGAGGTAGCGTACCCCCATTTCATGGGCGAGCTGAAGGCCAATGAGTAGAGCGTTATATTCCGCCACATTGTTGGAACATGGTTCCGTCAATGAAAATGCCTTAGGAAGGTCATGATTTTGTGTGTGAGATAAATATAAACCCCCACACCAGTAATGATCTTACCTTTAGTGCCTATTCTTGATGCTCCATCAAAGAACATCTGCCATACTTCATCCTCTGAAGTTATACTAGATTTGAAAACCTCATCTGAAATATCTTCATGAAGTTTTGAGCTTTCTGGAACTAGATGAGCAGCCAGAAAGTCTGCAAGAACCTGACCTTTAACTGCCCTCTGAGGGACAAAGAGCATGTCGTATTGAGACAGAAGGAGGGCCCACTTAGCTAATCTTGAATTTAGTGATCATGGTTTCGTCATGAGGAGATGCAAAGGATTCACTCTGGAAATGACATGTATGGTTTGGCCAACCAAGTAATGCCGCGTCTTTTGAATAGCAAATACAAAGCTAAGCAATCCTTTTCAATGGGGTTATAGCGAGATTCAGCCCCTATCAGAGACTTGTTCAGATAATAAATGGCATGTTCGTGGCCGTCATCGTTCTTTTGAGCAAGCAGGGCACCAAGAGAATGGTCCATAACTTTCACATAAAGCAGGAAATGTTTTCCTGATGTGGGGGCCACCAAAACTGGAGGTTTAGCGAGGTATCTTTTGATATCCTCATAAGCTTCTTGACAGGTTTGATCCCATATAAAAGAGACACCTTTTTTCATTAGCCGGGTGAATGGTTGACAATGGCTTGAGAGATTTGCGAGGAACCTTCTGATATAGGCCAGTCTGCCTTGCAGGCCCCTAAGCTCTTTGAGATTCTTAGGTGATGTGCGTTTTGGATAGCTTTGACTTTATCCGGTCAAGATGGATCCCTTTTTATGTGCAATAAATCCCAAGAATTGTCACTCGAAACCCCCCAAGAAGGATTTTATCGGATTCATTTTCAGTTGATAAGCTCGCATTATATCAAACATTATTTCAAGTCATGAAGATGATGATTCTTATCGCGACTTTTGACAGCAATATCGTCAACATAACATTCTACCATCTTTCGGAGGTGGTCGCGGAAGATTATACTCATTGCACGTTGATAAGTTGCTCCCGCGTTCTTTAATCCGAAGGCATCACAATATAGCAGTATACCCCCAATGTGTCCTGAAGATGTATGCTTTTCATCATCAGGGTACATCTTGATTTGATTGTATCCTGAGAACCCATCCATGAAGGACATCCGTTCAAAAACCCACACGTATTGTCAATCATGACATCGGTGATGGGCAATGGGAATTCGTCTTTGGGACAGGCTGTATTGAGATCGCGATAGTCAATACAGATCTGAATTTTTCATTCTTCTTAAGAACGAATAATGTTAGCAACCCAATCTGGATGTTGTTCCTCTCGTATGAAACCACATGCGATGAGTTTATGGACTTCGGCTTCAATAGCTTCCATAATATTCCGGTGAAATCATCGTTATTGTTGCTTGACTAGCTTGGCGTCAGGTTTTATATTAAGACGATGCATGGCTACTTGCGGATCAAGTCTGGGCATATCTTTGTAGTTCCATGCAAAGACATCGATATACTCTCTTACTAGTACAACCAATTCTTCTTTCTCCGTAAGTGATAGCTTTCACTTATAAAGATGGGTTAGGGTGATCTTGACTACCCAAGTTAACCTGGATCACCTTGTCTTTAGTAGGTGTTTTGCGTTGTTCGAATCACTTTTCCCACTGGAAATCCAGTTCTGAGCCCATGGTTTAACATCAATAGCTTCCGCAGCCCCAAATGACTACTTGAAGTCATATTTACGGAGAGATTCTCAAACATCGCTCCCACACTGACATCTGATTCCCACTCAGAGGAAGAGACAGAGCGTGACAGGATCGGTTTGTTATCTTCAGATCGAAACGATGTAGAAGGTGGTGGTGTAACATATCCCAACCCCCTACGTGTTTTATCATAGTAATTTGCCGGTTTTCCTTTTGGTACGAAATTACATAGAAAATCACGTCATCCATTTTTGAAATTCAGGCCAGTCCCGTGCTACAAGCTGTATCCCATTTTTCTCATCATATGTGTGTTGACGTGCATAAGGAAAACTGCGGGGGCTCTCAGTCTGAACTCGAATCTGTGACCTCAGACCTTCGTAGTTGGGCTCTACCGAATATTATTGGCGATTGACTCCTTTTGGATAGAGGGATTAGGAAGGCGGATCCTTCCGCACATTCCACAGATGTGTCCTGACATGCTTGATTTATGCAAGGGCATGTGTAGAGAGCTGTTGGTAATAGACTCAAACAATCCGACACTCACAGATAATCAAAGATAACATTGTCATTAATCACCCATTCATTATCATCCTCAGAGGGATTATTAGATTGAGGATTATTGAAACATGCTATAATTGGTTCACTGACCAAAGTAGCTGGTATAAATCTCCTTCAGACTCTGAATTTGCCTCATTGCCACTGTCATCATTGTCAAACAATGGTTCTTTTGATGTTTTTACCGATTTCCTGATATAGGAGGGCATCAGTAAAGTAGTTTTTCATCCATTTGAACGGTTGTTTCTCAGCGAACACCGTTTGTACCGTTGTATCATCCTCCACATATTTGAAGCACTGGTGTAGAGTAAAGGGAACAATCCAGTTAGCGTGGATCCAAGATCGTCCTAACAATAAGTTATATGAAGTGTCAGCGTCAATGACATAACATGTCACTTCTAATTCAGATTCCCGATTTGGCAACGGAGTCGAATCTTCCAAGTGGGTGACTACTCCCTGGGTTAAAATCATATATCATTGTAGTGGTTGCAGGTAACCGATACAGTGGTATGCCAAGGAAGTAGAGGAGCTTTTTGAGGATAATGCTGAATGTAGATCCTGGATCAACCTGTATCCTTTCGATGCATGTCGAACTGATATATCCGTATAGTACAAAGGTCGATCATGCTTATTATCCTTGAGGAGCATCCTCTCTGCTGTGAAAATAATAGCAGTACCTTCAACTGGACATGATGACATTCAGAACACGAGAGTTGAGTGTCATCCCTAGGGGTTTCTAGCATATGTGTTAGAAATAATTCTGAATTAGCCAGTGCATCCCTAAGTGCTTCTCTTGTCTCCTTCGAGAGACGAAGCAGCTCGTGTATGGTGATACGAGCGGGGATATTAGCTAGCTAGGCCAATATGTCAAAGCGAAAAGGGATATTAAGTTCTGGGCCTGAAGGTTTCTTCAGGATATGATCAAATCAGACTTCTTTCTGCTTCTCTTTTCCCGAGGTCAGGACCGGAGCTGGTATGGGTACTTGTATCAACATCGTTTGCAATTGTGTTTCGTCAGTAATTTACTTATACTATTTTATGTATGATTTTCCAGATCGAGTACCCGTCGACTGAGGTGCATCGGCCTATGTTGTGCAAGCATGCCTCTCACTTTTAGAATCGCTAAGAGAAGCAGTTGTCACATTGTTGTCATCTGGCAGGACAGAGATAACATTGCAAGATTTGTCCTTCGACTTGG
>JAVJIF010021084.1:0-14489 GCA_038442645.1 Agave tequilana
CATGATGTACCAGGCCATCAGGTACGTGTAAGGAAGCTCGACTCTGGGATTGGGAGTCCTCACTTTCAGCCTTCCCTCCAAGTCCACCACATGCCTGCCTTGGGAGTCTACAACAGCCTCCACTTGACATAGGCTTTTTCGTCAATGCCCACAAGCCACTTTGGATGCCGGCCATCGTTGATTGAAGGAGAAATATCGACCCCTCGTGCGCCAATAGAACCACCGGGTACACCATATTGGCAACAATCATCTCGTGCGGCAGTGTCGGTACTACGCCATGCTTCAGCCACAATGTAAGAATCCCGTCAATAGGGCCCGGTCAGAATTCGGGATCTTGTCCTGATGGTGGAAGCTTTCAAAGACCATATAAGGCTTGAAAGTATCCTCGTTAGACTCCATCATGTACGGGCATATGGAGGCACTGATCCTTTCGACAATCTCCTCATCAGTGCTAGGAGCCAGACGAGTCACTGGTTAGACTTATCATTTATGTCAGTAAAAAGGTAGCTCGCCCAGGATATCTGCATGATGTTGTTGTTCCTCCAACAGTCGTCTGCTCACAGATGTGAAAGTGGCATAACACTTCCCAGTAAGTCTCGTATACCTATGGGTCCTCCTTTTTCAGTAAGTGAAGCTCCTAAGAAGTCGGGACATACTCTTCATACAGAACATCTCCAATCACCAGCCTGAAACCTCGTACAGCTCATGGAGAACGAGCCCACCTCTCCAATTGGGGTGAAGGACGTGCCCGTTAGGAGATTTTTGCGCTCCAAGACGCCATAAAAGTGGTGCGGGATGCCATATTGAATGACTTTAATAGCTTAATACAATCCAGCCTGCTTCAACGAGTCCTCGATCTCTGTGAGAACAAAGCCCCCATTTTATCCCCACCATAACTTATCTTAAGAATGAACCCACCCGAGCAGATGGAAATCGTAGGAAAGTCACCCCTCACCTTTAGGAATTAGTTGATGAAGATGATAGCTAATTGAGGGGTCTCCCATGTCAGATACTCAGTCCTGACCAGTCCGGGATGTAGCCCAAGCACCCCTCACCTGTAACTGACAGCGTAAGCTTCATGGCGCCCAGTTTGCTTAGGGACACGCCGGAGATAGCTTAGAGAGGTCCCACTCTATTGCGCGGTATACCAACACATGTGCAGATATGCCAAGGGTACGTCCTCTCTATGTTGGAGAGAAAGAACCTCCTGTCTCTGATTTGGCGGAGCCATTTATAGTCTTCGTCATACAGGATCTTGTCGTCTTCAGCAATGGCATCGCCGAAAAAGAAGTCAGATTTTTTTTTAGTATGATACGGGTGTCAGGCTCAAGCCGCCTATTGTCATGATCTCCCAAAATGCCAGCATGCTAGGGTTGCTGAGCCTGTCCCGACGCTCCCTTGATTTCAGAGTAAACACTAGAGCAGCCTCTTGGAGCACAAACGTAGAATTAGGATCGGTTCCACCTACTTGTCTAAAGTGACACTTTTTGGACAAAGGGTTCGAGGAATATCGCACTGCAAAAAGGATAACACAACAGTCAGTAACCTGAAAATTGTCAAAGTGTTGAAGCTCAGACGCAAGGTTCACCTCAGAACCGCGTCAAATGACTGAGACGCGGAGCTTAGTGAGACCTACGTCTAACCTCAGAGACGCGAGGTTCACATGAAGTCCGCGTTTGAAACTCCACAACCTAGAAATTTCTCAAGTGTTGGAATCAAACGCAAAGCTCAGTGAAACCCGCATCAAATCTCAGAGATGCGACGTTCACATGAAGTCCACGTCTGAACTCCACCACTTAGAAATTCTCTGAGTGTTGGGATTAAAAGCAAAGCTCAGTGAAACCGGCGTTCAACAAACAGACGCAGACTCAAGCCGACAAAGCGAAGACGCGGAGGTCGTCAAATCCGCATCTTTCCTATCAATGCAAGAGTCACATTTGAAAATCAAACACGGGCGTGAGCCTCGCGTTGACGGTTCAACTCAGAAAAAGCTTAAGAGTTAAGATAACTCTTCGAGTTCTTTAATGGTAAAAACTGATTTGGGTGGTCTTATAACCTGAAATGGAGGCCTCCTACGTAGAAGAACCTCCCATTTGAACCTCTGGAGTGACGGCGCTCAAGGAGAAAGCCACAGGCTTGGTATTTGAGGCCATCTTGATGGTGAATTCTGTGGAGAAGATGAAAAAAGGAAGAAAAGGCTCGAAGCTTTTCTTAAGTTCTTAAGTTTTGGACGCAAGGTTCAAACGAAGAAGAAAAGAGTCTAATGATGACTCTTGAAAGACTGCTGTCTTTTTATAAATGTAGTAATCGGCCAAGATATGCGAACCGTATCTCAAGATCAATCGTCTCCAGACGAGTGGCAGCGCACCCATAATGCGGATCTCGAGTTTTAAAGAGAACAACATCTCTTCAAGCTCCGCCAAACATGTGGCAATGCACCCAGAACATGAATCTCGCGCGTTTACTAGAGCCGCATTTCTTCAGCAATGAGAAGTCCACGTCTCCACTTTGAAATCTGCATCACTTCGACGGAGTAAGAATGACGTCTTCACTTCGAAGACCGCGTCTTGATAAAACATGAGAACTGCATCTCAACTTTAACAGAGTCATGTTCTTCAACCAAGAGAAGTCCGCATCTCCAAGGCAACACGACCTTCGTGTCTACAAAACTGTGTTCAGCCTCTACTTTAGTAATTTCCCCTGGTTTAACAATACACCGACAACCAACTCAGAATACTGATGAGGTCTAGACTGTGTATCTGGACACTCAAGATGATCACCTCTGGTGGCTTCAAAAGAGTTTAACAGTACACTTATGAAAACTAAAATCCAGACAAGATCAAGCTCAAGGTATCTCAAAAGATTGCCAGTCCAGTCTTTAGAGCTTGCTGCCAAAAAGAAAGTCCAAAGTGTTTCGAAACCCATCCCAGTCAGCCGCGGAGTTTCAAAAACTTTGGAGGGGGTTCTGTAGACTATCTAAAAATCATTGAAGAAAAGTCATCAAATAATAGAATCCATGCTTCAGACGCGAGGCTAATCAAACCCACTTGTGCAATTCCAAAACGCAGGGCTCAAAGCCTGTGTCCCAGCATTCCTCCAATGTCAAGATGCAGAGCTCAAGCCCGCGTCTCAACACCACTTTTAATGCTCAGACACAAAGCTTAAAGCTTGCGTCTTAGACGCAAAGCTCGAAGCACGCGTCTAACACCACATCAATGAGAAACACAGAGTTTGAGACTCGCATTTCAATACCACCGCGACGCCCAAACGCGGAGCTCAAGACTCGCGTCCATCATTACCTCAACGGCTAAACGCTGAGTCAAGCTCGAGTTTCAACTACAGAGGAGCCCTGCGTCTCGGTTATAACTATCCTTATTACTGGGTCAAGTACCGCCCACGTAATGAGAGGAGTTATCCCCCATCATGGAGGGTTTTTAGGAGACAGTCTTACCCCTGAAACCCTATAGATAGCTCAGTTTGTTATTAAATATGGGTCAAAATTTTAAACTGAGAAATACTTATAAAGAGTTAAACTCTTCTACCAACTTGCTGAGTTCAAGTTTTTTTCTAAATCTCTTTGAGATTTCATTGGATAGGAGCTTTGCTACTCTATCAGTGATCCAAGAAGAAGAGTTCCAGAAGAGCCTGATGTTCACCAGGTCAATGAAAAATAAGACTCACTTTCCACCGCTACGCAAAGAATCCACCTTAAATAAAGAGAAGATCTGAGCTTGAGTGTCTTCTCTCTCTTGTAATTGGATTTTGACTTCTTATAATCTTTCATTTATTCAAGAAAATTTTGCAATACTTTCAATTTTTCTCCCTGTGCAGTCGGTACAGCTTGTTTCTAACTAATTTCTTCTCTATTCGAATGTGCAGGAACAAATTTCGAGAAACTGAAGGTTGCCCAGTTCTTGCATACATGTGCCTCTGCTCAAGAAAGTAAAGCACAGGAGACAATCACAAAGCCGCACAAACGCAATCTTTGCCGCGTTTTCGTGGCAAAGTGGTTGACTCACTTGCTAAGTCTTCTGCAGGTGCATCTGAATGGTAATTTTCTGTCTCTTCTGTTTTCATTTTTCTTTAAAATTTGTAATAGCATACTGTTGCTAAATACAACATTAACCTATTAATTGAAATTTAGAAAACATATAGACTTGTATTTAGGCATGTGTCTATTTCTTTTAAATTTTAATTATTGCTGAAGAGAGCTGAAGATGAGGTAAGTCTATGTAGCATCTAGATTAGGAAACACTTGTGGTTGAGTAATCCTATCTATTTCTTGCACACTTTTGCACTAAATCGACTGAAGGGCAAATCTTTAAACAAGATAAGGTGGGAAAGTCATTACCCTCCCTTGGCCCACAAATCATCTCCGCGCTTACTAACCCAATCCTAATTTAAAATTGAGTAGATATTGGCCATAGGACATCTTGGACTCATTAGAAGATTGACCTAAGGAGGAAGTTGTTAGAATTTAACTCTTGTCAAATCGGTGACTAAGGTAAGGGATTGAGAGGCGAAACCTCGAAGGTTGGTGGTTTAACTTAATTAGGCTTGTCTTGACAGATTCCTCCCACCAATCTTGCCACCTACCTGCCGATTAACTTGTAGTTAGAGTTTGCATTGTACCTCCCGTGGACAGTCTAACCTGTTTGGAGTTGTCTAGGTCTAAGGTCTACCCTAATTTAGGTTAGAATATTTTTATGTTTGTTTATTTGTGTGTTTTTCTTGAGCTATATGGATTCTAACCACAGTTTTTTAACTTTAATAATAATCCATATTTTACTCAAACCTCTTTCAATCCGGATTACACCAAACCGACATTGACTAACTTTCACCAACAAAATTTTATGCCAGGTTGATCTCATCCTAATCAATACATGCATAATTCTCATTATTATAATGAAAATAATTATCTCTACTCTTCACTGAGTCGATGAGGATACAATACCTCCAAGCCATATTGTCAATCATCTTTCCAACAATCATTGTCATATACTTCTTTTCCCAAACCACCAAAAAAATATATAGACTGGGAAAATAAGATGGAAATCTTAGAAGATCTCGAGCGACGACTCAAATAAATAGAAGATGCACAAGTCCATCGAAATTTTTAAATTCAAGATCCTTACTATTTCTTCCAAGTCCTACCACAACAAGAAGAACCTACAAAATTAGACGAAAGTATGAAAAATCTGATTCAAGCTGAAAATTATGTTACCCAATCTATTAATAGGTTAGAAGCACAAATGAATCGTTTGATCAAAGATAGGGATGAGGAAACTCTACCTAACACATTTTCAACCATTTGCGATTGCCCTAACCATATTGACAGGGACGAAGAATCATGGCGTCTTGAAGACTTTGACTAAGATTCAATCTCATCATACCAATTTGAACTTGACCAATCACAACCTTTGGATCAACTGGCAAGTTTTAACTTCAATAAGATTGAAGTTGATTGCGAATGTGAACTCGATCCCCAACTTTGTGATTTAGTTTCAAACTTTTAATCTATGTTGACTTCGGTGTCCTTACCCAATTTGGACTCAATTCCCGAGCCAACATTAATTCCCGTACCCATATATTCTAGAATTGAGTCACCTATTGTGGATGGTCACATTTCATATATGATGAATGATGAATGTCAACTTAAGTTCGTTAGTTTGGAACCCGCTCTTGGACTAGATCCGACTCTTGAACCTAAACTAATTTTTCAAGAGTTAGTATTGTTTCGAGACGATTTGGATACACATACACCTCCCAAGGAGCAAGTTGAATCATATTGTGAGGATAAATATGATAAGGATGAACTTTTATTTCAAGCAAAATTTGAGTATGAATTTAATAAATTTTGTGTGGAGAGTTTTTCTAATCAGGTTGAGCCTGAAACTGATTTTCCCGAGTCGGTATTGGTTCCCAAAACTAATATTCTTGAGCCCAAATCAATCACTTCAACAAATTGCATTCTATCATTGGACCAAGGTGCAAACGCTTATTAGTGTGAGATGGTTTTTCAAACTTAGTCATGTAATAGAGATAGTTTTTATGTTAGAATTTTCATGATCCTACTCATATTGGGGGTTGTAACACTGTACATAAGAAAGAGGTCAACAAAGGTGAATTTCTTGATGATCCACGTTATATAGATTGGGTAGCAACGTTTAGCCAAATTCGACCACCATCGGAACCACCACTATGAGGTAACATTTTTTTTCGTCTTTTTCATGGATACATGCATTCATTCATACATTGAGGATAATGTATGAGATATTTGTGGAGAGGGTTTACTAACTTACTAAAATAGGTAGATACTAACAAATTTTTTTCTCTTAAAAATTTTTTGAAAAAGAAAACAATATTTTAATTTATTTTTGTAAGTAATTAAGTTAATTTTGAGGAATAGAAAAATCATAGTTAGGATTTCTTAATACTCGTCAAAATAAGATTATTTGTTTGATTTTTAGGTTGAGGAGAAAAATTGAAAAAGTAATTTAGTCTTGATTTTTATCTAGATGAAATATGCATACTTTATACACTTACACACTTAGGATTCAAAACAAAGACTCTTGTGCCTTAATAAAAAAAATCTAATTATTGATTACCTAGGTGCTTTGGCTTAAGGAAACCTTGGTATTTACGTGATTAGGTAAGTTTAGAAAATATATATATAAATAAAATATATGTATTAACACATCTAATAATCAATTAGTTAGGTATTAAGGCATCAAGAAGTCTTGATACTTACACGAAAAAAAATTAGATAAATTATACATATTAAAAAAAAAGAAGTACTTAAAGGACAACGAAGTGGTAATACTTCGAGCTTCTTTCAAAAAAAGAAAAAAAAGGGTTGTATATATATTAATATATAGGGCATAAGAGTTGAAGTTGAAGAATCCCGAGTCAAAAGTTTACGGTCACAAAGGTGCAATGACTTAGGATAAACTAATACACTAAGTGAGAAATTCAGCTTTAATCCAAACCTAAATTGATAATGAATATTTGCATTGATGCTAAGTATAGGAATGAATAATTAAGTAATCCTAAAACTTATAAATTAACTTGATTTTTGTAAAAAATCTCTCAAATATTTTTATCTATCAAAATGAATTTCGAAAATACTATCATTTTATTTTTCTTTCTCTATGGATTTTATGGGTGTAATTCACTGAAAACTCTCACGAGACAACACTTATCCTCTAGGAGTAACTTAGAGATTTAACGGCTTGTTGCATGTGCTAAGTGCAATCGTGATTCTTACGAAAGTGAGTTAGTTTAGATTAAATTACTTTAGATTTTTCTTCTTTTTGTTTTACTTGAGGACGAGTAAAAGATAGGTATAGGGGTGTGATTGTTCACCTAAAGTGCATATTTTTAGTCACATTTTTCATGTTTATTATTTATAAAGCACTGCTATTTAATTATTTTGTTGTTTAGTAATGTGCATGCCTCAATAATTAAAAAGAAAAAAGAAAATAGCCTAAAAAAAGCCCACAAGTTAAAGAGAAGCCCAAAAGCCCATTAAATCCAAGTTAATTCAGAAATTATCCTATCCTAAATCAGAAATAAAGGAGAAAGTCAATTTAAATTAAGTTTCTTCATCCCAAGTCAAAGATAAAGGAAAGAATTCAGGTTTAAAACTCAAAATTAAAGATAACTTATTTCCTAAGTTATCTAGGAAACAAGGTTATTTTAAATTCCAGAACGCAAATAAGATTTCTAAGGATAGATCTTCAGATGAATGGACGAGATGAAGCCATGAGCCAAAATGCGTGCCCAGACTCCACAAAAAGGCCGCGCCTTTTGGCACAGAAACGTCGCATTTTTGTGGTCGCAAGCATGGTGGTTTGAGGGGAGATTCTTCAAGGATTCTACTACTGGGATCTCCTATAAATACCTCTACAAAGCAACAGAGGAAAGGCATATCAGATAATCAAGTTTAGAGTTTTCTTTAGATCTATTTTCTTTCCAAATTTTTCATTGTATTTTCTAATTTTTTTTACTTTGAAGAAGACTTATAAGAAGGAGAAGCCATTGTATTCGAGGTGACAGATCAATACAAGATGCTTTTGTTCTTCTAATATCTCCTTTGTTATTTATTTGTGTTTGCTCTTTATTTGCTTATTTATTTCATGCCTTTATTTGCTTATTTATTTCATGCAATCTTCTTATTCAAAAATCATGCTTTGTTTCTCTTCCACCATGAGTAACTAAATCCCCTTTTCATGACATGCTAATGTCACCACCATGGACCTATAGTATTGAATAGGAAATTCAATTAAATTTCATACATGCTTAACCCTAAGTTTATCTTGAAGGCACATGATGATAATAATTAGGTCAATTACATGCTAGTACTCTTTAACTATTTTTTTAATCTATGCTTGACCATTGTCTTGATATTTTAATATTAATTTTAATTAGTGCTATTTCAATTAGAAACTTATTATTTGTCTTATGCATTTTACTTAAATCGTAGGATAATTTATCAGATTTAGGGTTTAGCGTGAAGGTAATCTCTAATTGGTATTATTTACTTATGGTGGCAGATTATTAGCAGGTTGTGATCTTTCTCTATATTGATAAAAATCAAACTTTTTCAACCAATCTATTTCTTTAAGTTCTGCAAACAAAAGAAGAAATGTAAGAAAACAACAATACTGAAATGCTTCCATCGTATCTCTCCTGAGGTTCGACCCGTATAACCCTCACTAGACGGTTAAATTGCTAAGATTCAGAGTCAAAATCAATCAAGCCAATATCTTCAGTTCCATATGAATACATATATTTATTTAAGATTCTAAACATTAGTAATAACATGTGATATTTACGCGTCTGTGAATTATTGAATTAGCTATGTGTTGTACCAATTTGCAGTTAGGTGTTCCAGTGGGCCCTAATTGATGTCAAGTGGAGTAAAATGTCTCGAGTCAAAATCTGGAGTTTGAATAGATGAATAATTCATTGCATTTGGATATGATGCCACGTTAATATCATAGCCAAAATTCATATCAACAGTCGGCATATTGTTAAACATCTCCTCTCCTTCCAACAAATTGTTTGAACTGATCAAAAAATTAAATAAATTCCTCTTCTAAATGACTTAGTAGAAAATTAATTGTACAAATAATAAAAATGAATGCTTATGTATTATATATCAAAAATATTTGACTCTCGTCTGTGGAACATGTTGTATAGGTGATTTGAAGCCCATTGACTAATTGTCCAAGTCGAGCATGCGAGAGAATTCTCCATGACCTTTAGGCAATTAATGACTCACAGAATCTTTCTCCACATTTAACTCAATGATATTAACGAACGAGTACAATTCAAGTATAACAAATATATCTTCATCATCTGATATTTTCACTACTTGATAATACTCATGTGCAACTAACCACTTGCATGTTAAGTGAATCTGATAATCGTTCGGATTATTTTTTGAAATGAGATGGATTTTCTATACTAATTCACGCCTTGTGGTTTACTTTCTCACTATCATTGGTTTTACTATTTCATCAATATATGTTGGCTTATTTTCCCTATCTATTATTAGTTTATCCTAAACCAACAAAGAAAAGTGATATTCACTTTAGACATTGTACCAATTTGATATTACAAAAAAATATTACTTATTAGCCCCATGCACTTAACTCAATCTTGTTATTAAGGTTCATCAATGATTCAAATATAATAAAAAGTCTTGCATATAATTTACAATTGAGAAATGCTTTCAAATTTTCAATTAGCTACACAAATATATGTGAATCTACAATTCAGGATTACTCAAAACTTCTTCCAAATTTTCAATTAAGAACAAAAATATATAATTTCTCAATTAGCTTCATAATTCAAATTATCTAATTAAAACATAAAAGAATAAAGAAAGTAAACAGAACTGAAAATCAGAGATAAATTGCTGAGATATGTACCAATTGCTGGGAATTTTCCTCTCTGTGCCGCAAGGTTGTTTAAATTTTACACTATAAACTGAGAGATAGAGAGAGAAAAGGGTTTAGTGAAATTTTTCTTCAAAGAAGGGATAGAAAGAGATAGAGAAGAGAGATGCTAGAAGAGTAGAGCCTGAAGATTGACAATAAGCGGAGGAAGAGATCAGCGATCTTGCAGCTGACAGGGTTTGGGTTTTGGTGCAAACTCGACTACCGGGGAGGGCCAGGATCAGGAGTTGAGACGACAACAGCGAGAAGATGACACTGGTCGGGATCAGGTGCAGGGTGAGCTACTATGGAAGATGACCACAGTTGGGGTTGGGGTTGGGGTCGGGAGAGGGAGAGGGATCTAGTTAGGGCCACGAGATAGAGAAGGGGGGAGAGAGATACAGTAAAAAAAGACAGCAAAAACAAATTAGGTTAGGTAAAAAAAAACTTTATCATTTCCCTATATGGCGGACCCATAAATAAATCTTAAATCAGAGTTCGCCAAGTTAGAATGTAAGCCTGTTGAGTTCAAGGATAAAAAGCTAGTTCGCCTAGTCTCTAGACCGGGTTCAATTTCACCTCAAACCCGGACACATTTAACATTAATGTTATGTCCGGATTTCACAAACCTGAACCAGAAATTCACTAAATTTAGGTCTCAGTTCACCAAACCCGGACCTGACATTTATATTTAGCTTACGTCAGGTTCACCAAACCTGAACCAAAATATTGCCACCCCGCACGTCCCAGCGCCACACAGACGAGACGAAGTCGTTCAGTGCCTACGTTGCGCCGATGTAGCTTGTCAGAGGTTGATTCTTATAGTTAAATTTGAAAAGTTTTTTTAATTAATTCAAAAAGTGATTTTTTAAAAAATTGCCCATTTTTAAATCCACCTGAAAAGTAGAACTAGGACATATCTTTAGGCCTTATTTGATAAATGGAGTAGGAAAGGTAGAGTTTTGAGTTTTTAAATAGAAGAGTCGGGATGAGTTAGAGGTTAGGTTGTTAACTCTTACACTAAGTTGAAATTAGTAAAAGAGTTAAGCACGCCCAAAAAAGTAGGGGCAAAGTGCAAAAATTATTTTCAAAAATTTCAATTTTGTCATTGTTAAACCCATCATCATTGCATCCTAACTCTTGCATAATTTAAGTGTTTGGAAGAGTTAGCAAAAGGTAGAAGCCTAACTCTTACTAACTCTTATTGTCAAACAAACCTAAGACTAGATTTATCTGAAGAAACCCAACTTTATTTTGTAAAAAAATAACAAGGGTTCTCTAAATATAGGTTTGTACTAAAATCAGCAATAATTTGATAATATTTATTCCTCTAAATACTTGTTATTAAATTTTTTTTTTTTTTTTTTTTTTGGGGGGGGGGGGGGGGGGGGTGGGACGGGTCTTTGCCTTCTTAAATCTATTATTTATCTCTTTTGCTGACTTGTCTTAATGTTTTTGATCCTTCTTTATAAATTCTATAAGCTTGTATAACCTATTAAATCACAACATATTTTACTATAAAATTTACTACCATCAGTAAATTTGTAAATTATTTTAAACGTGATTTTCTCCCTTCTCCCCAAAGCCGGTCATATCTTTCTCTCTCATTCTTATTCTGACAAACTATATTTTCTAAAGAATAATTCTTATCGAAGAAATCCAAATTAAAATATCTTAGTTGCCCTCACTCTTCAAAATAGAGCCTTTAGACAATTTTGTAATTGCAAACTAAATTTAATAAAATGTTAATATCTTGGATCAATAGATAGAAGGAAGCAGTAGTTATATTTAATGGTAGATGCAAAATGTTTTTTCAGTATGGGCGTAATCGTAATAAGAATTTCAGCATGTGTAAATGTAATTTGACAAGAGAAAAAAGTAAAAAGTAATGTTGAGCCCATCAAAACTTGAACTTGTGACCTCTAATAAATTATGTTTATAAGTTATCACTTGAGCTAGAGCTCAAAAGTGTTATTATGTTAGTAAAACAATAATCTAAAAATATATTATATATTCAAAAAGTTATGTATTATTTTATTATTTAATAAAATCCAGTGTGGATGATCCGCCTCTGGATATATTTGTTATATTCCTTGACAATTTAAAAATGACAAAAAGTCAGTTCAGCCAAAGCCCGAAGGAAAAGGCTGGGAAGAGAGAAGAAAGAGAAATGTAAAAAGAAAAAATAAAAAAATGAAATAAAAACCTCTCAGTTTTTTTTGATAAACAGGACATATACAGAACCAAAAAAAAATCGAAACAAAAGAAAAAATAAAAAGAAAGAAAACTACAGTGTGCTCAAGTGACCCCCTCAGAGAGGGGATCGATACATATTTCAAGGAGATCCTCCATGTCTTGCTCAAAGAGATCTTCAGGGAGCTCATTCATGCTGGTTAAAGCTTAAAGCAAATGAAATTTCTCAGAGTTCATGTTGGCCCAAAGGCCCTTTACTCTAGTTTTGATGATGATTAACTCATGTAGTTATAATACTAATGATCTTGTGTTTATTAAGTTTCAGATATTTATCAAGATCTTAGTCGGTGTTTAGCTTCAACAAAAGATTCGAGGTCAAGTTTTGAAGCTAGTACGTGTTTATTCAAGAGCTCGCGCATTAAAATCACATCAAGTACTCATAAATGGAGTCGTTGCTCTTTGGATCAAGTTTGGACCAAGTCGAGATGGTGAAGTAGATTTTCAAGAGAAGATTTTTAAGATTTGAGTCAAGTTTGTGAGTTTAAGATTTTTATTTTTAGATAAAATATAAAAGATAAATTAGTTGTGGATTGTTCAAGCTCATTTACACACACAAAATATTTCATGTTGATTAAGTTTTGTTTTAAAAAAATATAGATTTGGTTTTGGTCTTCAAAGAATACATCTTTATGTTTCATGTATAGATTTCATAAAAGCGAGTTTATATGGTTTATATGTATATTGGATTCCATTCATATACATTGTTACTTCATATTGTCTAACAATTTATTTTGATGAGTTAATATCATGTGTTTAAGTTTTGTATTTATCAAAACTTATTTTAGAGCTTATTATCAAAAATAAGTATAATTCATCTTTTATATGTATTGGATCATTTTCATACACACTATACTTCAAATGTGTTTAAATATATTATTTTGTATTTGTACAAGTTTTGAAAAAATCGATTT
Source organism: Agave tequilana (assembly GCA_038442645.1). Lineage (NCBI taxonomy): Eukaryota > Viridiplantae > Streptophyta > Magnoliopsida > Asparagales > Asparagaceae > Agave > Agave tequilana. The sequence continues at coordinate 13,109 of JAVJIF010021084.1, forward strand.
TTCATTTAGAAGTTTATTTTTGAAAAATACGGTTTTCGGTTTAAGCTTTAATTTCTATATCGCAAAAATAATTCAATTATTTGTAATATATGTTGATTTTTGATCACACATATTTATACTTCAAAATATTTCAATGAACCCATTTTTGTGGAATTTATGAGATTTAAATAGAATTTTTAAGGGTTTTACAAGTCAAATTTCCAATTTTTAAAATCCTGATCTGGGCTGCTGGCGATCGACCCGGCCGAGCTTGTTTCACCGACCAGTCGACCAACGTGCACAAATGTGTACAGGCTTTAGCGGTCGACCATTCGGTCGACCGATCCAGATCGAGAGCTTGCTCTCTGGATGTGACCCCGGTCGATCGACTAGATAGACTTGCTCTTTGGTTTTTGCCACGGTCGACCGATAGGCATTGGGCTAGGGGCGGTAATCGAGCGATCGACTGGCAAACCCCAATGGTCTGAAATATGATCGTTGGCCGATCGACCGGCCGGTCGACCGATAGGCCATCTGGCCAGAAAACTAGGCCCAACAGCTAATTTGTTGAAGCCCTATTTAAAAGGTTGTTTTGGTCAAATTTTGGGTAAGATTTTTAGAGTGTTTTCAAGAGCTCTTTTATAGAGTTTATCTTCAAGTTTTAGGGCTTCACTTCCATATCCAAAAAGTGTTTTTTCAAAAGTGTTTTTCTTGAGAGTCAAAAGAGTTTTCTCTTGAGTTTTTCACCACTGAATCTACCTAGTTTTCTCACACAGGCTTGAGTTTTTATTGTTACATTCATCCTCTAGGAATCTTGTTGTGAGAGTGTTTGTTGGTGACCAAAGTGAAGAGATCACCAAGTGTTCAAATTTGTATTTGGAAAAAGATGTAGAGGTTGAGGCTCCGGAGCGAGCTTACGCGGTTTCGCGTGTTTGTTCTTGCGGGAATAAGTGAGAGACTTGCAGCTCCAAAATTTCTTGAGTGAGCTTGTTATAGGTGTTGCAGCACCGAGTGATCTTGCGGGATCGATTTTAGTGAAAATCCTTCATTGCGTGAAGCGGGGACCCAGAGCAAGGGCTCGACCTCAAAACAATTCTCCCGTATTTGCGATGTGCTCGTCTCTCTCTTGCTCACTTATGTTTAATATCTTGTCGTGTCCAGAATATTGGCCCAGAGGCCAATCACTCTAGTTTTGATGATGATTCTCATATATTTATAGTTTACTAATAATCTTGTGTTTAAATAGTTTCAGTGATTGACCAAGATTTTAGTAGGTTTTTAGCTTCAACAAAGGAATTTTGAAGATTTCACATGTAGATTCAAGAGCTCGAGCGTCAGGATCGCATCTAGTACTCGGTTGGAGTCAAGCTCGTTGGATCGCGTTTGGATCGAGTCTACTTGG
>JAVJIF010021085.1:0-89685 GCA_038442645.1 Agave tequilana
CTTCTTCGTCTCTTCGTCGACTTCCTCGACGACTTCCTCCCCCATAATTCTCCACCTCGGCGAAGATTTTTCAAAATCTGAGCCGATCTCCAAACGAACCCCAGTCTATCACCTGGCGAATCGACACACGATCTCGGCAAAATCGACACACGATCTCGGCTTGCGCGCACCGGGCGAAATCAACACACGATCTCGGCGAAATCGACACACGATCTCGGCTTGAATCTTTAGCTCAGCTGTCCACTGGAAAACATCGCACATGCCTTCCCTGCACTTCACCTTAGGAGAATTTTCATACATGCCGATCACCAACATAGCTTCTACTATGCAACTTCACGACCTCACGAAGACTTCCTCACGAGCCAACACTGACTCTCCAACTGACTAGCTCTATCTAGTCTACCTGTCTTCCACTGACGGTCCACCAAGTCTGTGTAGAGCACACCAAAACATCATCGGCTTCAACTGATGCACACCACTCCTTATGCAAGCTCAACATCTTCTCACCGAAAGATCAACATGTTCATCGAGATCATAACACCTCACCACCACGTGAAGTCCAACTGGCCACAATACTTCACCTCTACGTGAAGCCTCTTCACCTCTACGTGAAGTCCAACTGGCCACAACTTTTCACCTCTACGTGAAGATCTAAACAGCTTCTCGAGAACCCAAATAGCTTCATAAGATTGCATCACCAAATGGCTGCGCCTTTACGGCTGTCTACGTACCTTTACCCAAAAGGATCAAGCCAACCGTAGTTCATTAAGATGAGCTTCATCAAGCTCGAACACTGGTACCCGTATTTGCAGCAGCGAACTTGTCAGGTTGAGTCAAATGAACCTCCTCACGACCATCATGGAGAACAACGGCCTTCAACTTCAGCTTGTCGCGATCACAAGCTTGAGATTCATGCTTCTTCACCCACAAGCGTGGTTTTACCTTGGTTCCAATGGCTGCAAACAACTTGACATCCTCAGCAATGTCTTCATCCTGTCAGCATCAACTCTGGCTTCATGATCTCCACCCGGTGTCACATCCGGTGAAGTCTCCTCCAATGCCGAACCAACTGGAGATGATGGAGTAGCATCAACCTCCACCCGCTGCGATCCAACCTTGGTCTTCGTCCTCTCTCCACCTGCTGAGAGACGGTGGACTTCATCATTGAAGTTTCTCCAAAAGTGGCATTCCTACTCATCACGATCTTCTTGTCTTCGGGGTCCCACAACCTGTAGCTGTTTCTCTTGATGCCCAAATAGACAAATCTCTTTGCTCGTGGATTCACCTTGCCATTCTTGGCACTGAAGTAGGCCGGACTTCCAAACTCCCGCAGCACACCATGATTGTAACACCCTGCTCCCCGAATACGTACTTAGTTGCGTATTCATATTTTCTGATCGTATTTTTTGATTTACTTCCTATATTTATTTTATATTATGAATTTTATATGATCGTTGACCTTGGATCCGGATTCGTGGACTCGGACTCAGCCCTAGTCTGAACCGGGGACCCGATCTCAGTTATTACTCGATTTAGTCTTTTCGGTATTCAGATTTGACCGATTTCAGTTTCAAACATCATTTTCCAATATTTTAGATTTTTCATGATTTTCTGAAATTTTTCAGAATTAAATTGAAAATCTTCAAAACCGGTGTCTACCAATACCGCGGACCGATTCTCGGATTTTTAATTTACAAACGGAGTTGAAATTCTAAAAACGGCTTTCTTGTAACTTCTTAAAATCACATTTTCTATCTAAATACTTTTTCTGAGAATTTTCTAAATTTATCAAAATTCCACTGGATTTGGTATCGGTCAGTATCGCTGGTTGATTCCAGGAATTTTAGTTTGCAATTGGAATCAAATTTCTGGATTCCGCTTTCATATTACTTCTTAGAATTATATTTTCTCCTTTCTAAAATTTTCTGAGATTTTTCAGATTTTATCAAAATCCGGCCGACCCGGTGTAGACCGGTATTGACGTTTGACTTTAGGATTTTTATTTTGAAAATGAGATTGAATTTATGGAAACTGATTTCACTAAAAATCTTTATATAATATTTATTATTTTTGAGAATTTTTGGGAAGCTTTCCAACTACTTTATTTTTGGACTTTCCGGAGTTTTCGGTGTTTTCCCAGATACCGGAATTTTATCCAGATATTCCACTTTTCTCTTTTCCTATTCTCTATTTTCTCTCTCCTTTCTCAGATGCAAGTTTCACCAACCTGGATTCATCATTAAATGCAGAGATCCTCTCCATACTGCATTTAATGCACTGCTAATCAATTCCAATCAAGTCAAATCTGACTTTTGTCCTTTCTGTAACGCAGTACTCGCGTTTTTCTCAAACGCGAGTTTTCATCCTCGCGTCTGGGCAATTGCCAGAGGCGAGTCTTTGTTGGATGGGGACGCAGCCCATTCCCTTTGAATGAAACGCATGTTTCATTTAATATGATCCCAATGGCAACTTGTAATTCCTCCAAAACTCCTTTATATATATAAACCCCACTCCTTCTCTCTCTTTTATTAATTTCTTTTCCATCTTTCTCTTCCAGCCACAGCAAGCCAACGAGCACAGCATGGTGCTTCCTTTGGCCGCCATGCTCCACCTCTCCCCCTCCATTTCCACCACCATCTCCTCCACCACCATTCTCCCCTCCATCTCCTCCTCCATTCCAACAACAACAACCACAACACCATCTTCATCACCATCTTCTTCCTCCATTTCTAACCAAAACAAACCATTCTCACCACCAACTTCACCACCTTCCCCACCACCATCTACACCACCTTAGCCCCACGAAACACACCATCTTCTTCTCCTCGTCATTCTCTTTCCAACGGACCTACTCCTCGCTCTCCGAACCACCATTTTCAAAACTCCAAATTTTCCAAATGAACTAGACTTGCACCCCACTTGATAACTTGGGCTTGGAGCCTTGGCCGCCTTCTCCGCCAACTCCAGCCAACTCCGGCCGCCGCCGGTGACCGCCGGCCATCGCCGACCATTCCCCCTTCCCTTCTTCTTTCTTTTTCTTCTTTCTTTCCTTTCCTTCTTTCCTTCTTCTTTTTCCTTGTTTTCCTTTCTTTCTTTCTCTGATTCTCTGCGTCTCTCTCAGTCTTTCCCTGCGTCTCCCATTCCCCCCCTGTCATTCTCTTTAATTACTAGACGCGGATTTTACCCTGCGTCCAAGTAATTATTTAACGCGACCTTCGCGTTCTTATATCAACGCGACGCGGAGTTCATGCTCGCGTCTGTGTTCTCCTCATGTCATTGCTAGAACGTGGGTCTCGAACCCCGCGTTTGGGGCCTCTGCGCAACGCGACTCTTGCGTCTGCGATTCCCGCGTCTCCATTCTTTCTCCTCCTTTTTATTGAACGCGTTTACGTGCTGATTTCCTGGATTTCGGACATCAGACATTTAACGGTGTTTTCTGAGTTCTAGGCGAGTGTTCTCGCTTTCCCATTAGACTTTCCCGCATCGTCGGGTTGACTTGCATAACATTATGTATTTATATCGGTATTCTCGTTTGGTATTATGATGTACATACTTGTCATGTTAACACTTGACATACACCCGTCTGTATCATTTAGGAACTGATGTGTTACCACCTGACATGACTTACTGCTTAGCACTCGCTCCTCATTATAACATGACTTACTACCTGCCTCCTGACATATCAATACCTGACCTGTGATTATCACATTCACGGGAATCCTGCCGTGTTATCCTGTATTATATATGTAGTGACCTGAATCTATAGTACTTATGTACTCCTACTATTCCGTAAATTGTTAATTACCTACTAATAATTATAAGACAACTTGTACCTAGTTTGGGGAAAACTGATGGACCCTGATTAATCATATTTATGGTGGTCTTATCGAGTCGCGCGTGGCCACATACTTGAGGGATCACCTGGCGGCCACCAGGGATTCCGTGGGGTGTGCTGGCACCCCTACTCCTGTTTATTCCTGCCGGGTATGCACACGCCCTAGGCCTATTTCTATGGGATCTGCGATACTCTATTCTTGTTCGGGGCGTAAATAAGTCCCGGTACCTAGCGGTACGTTCCGGCTCAGCACCGGATACTCCTGGACCGTTGTCCCGGGCATGTACGGGGCCCATCCGAAACATGATTCATCGAACTTTATCAGTTTCCAACTAACTTGCTCTATAAGTTGTGAGTGGAAGTATGTGGAATGGGACGCATACTGAAGCCTACAACTTAGACGACCCCAATTATAATAAAAGGCTAATATACAATTTGTTGTGCTGTTTTGTAACTCGGGTTGTACGCAATTGGATTACGGTGACATGGGATAAAGGTATATAGATGAGGGTTTCCTTATTTGGATTATTCCTTCGATGTACTAATCTCATGGAGCTGTGACCTGAGCTGGTGCGATCGGTTTTGCTCGTAATTAGTTTTATTCGGTTTTATATTAGTTTAGGAGATATCTGGTGTTGCCTTATCTACTTTATTCATCGCCTCGTTACCTGCTTTTATCATGTTATATCATGAATGCTCCCAGCTTGATATCGATTACTGTCTCTACTTGCTTCTGCATGCTTATGCTTACAACATGGTTTTCAATGTATGATTATGATTCGATTTTATCGATACACTTGTACTTATCTTGGCACGCCATCTGGCATTCGCATCACCACTTGCTGGGGGAGTTCTGACTCCTCTGGATCCTCATGTCCAGGTCCTGGAGTTTAGGGCTAGGGGATTCTCTTTGTTGCTGACCTGTGAGGTGCAGCGGTAGCTTGGATCTCCAGCAGACCATTTGAAGCTTTATCCTTCCAGGCCCCCTGTTCGCCTCTCGAGTTTTCCTTTTGTAAACTCGTGAGTGCCTTTATACTGTCCATACATGTACATCTCCTTGTATTCTCGCATTTGCGCTTATCAGTGATGTAATATTCTTGTAATATTTGTCACATCTGGTGATAACTTTGTAATTGTACTCATTTGTTGGAATGTATAATGCACCACATGCTTCCGTACTCTGATTCTTGCCTGTACTGATGCTTAGCGTATATACGAGAGGGTATTTCTAACCTGCGTATATACGTCGCAGTAACGTCTCCGTATCCGCGGGATCGGAGCGTTACAATGATTTTGAGCAGCTTTCCCAGATCAAATTTCCAATGGAGCTTTACCTCATATCGCAGTCGATCTGTTCATGAGATGGCTAGCATACTCAGTCGCCTCAGCCCAAAACGACCTGTCTAATCCTGCATTAGACAACAACCACCGAACCTCCTCCAGCAAGGAACGGACTACATCTTTAGCCAACCCATCTGTACCTGTTGTAAAGTGAGTAGCAATACCTGTGTTCCGGCCAAATCGTAAGAATTGGTTCATGTCCTTTCCAACATTACCAATCTTTAGCTCCTTGATCTTCCTACCTATCTGCCTTTCTATTCTTCCTCTCCACTTCACCAACACATCTAGGGCTTCACCCCTTTGTCTCATGGGATATTTCCAAACTTGCCTAGATGAACCATCAATAAAAGAGACAAAGTACCTGTGACCTCCAAGCGATGCCGTCTTAGCAGGTCCCCATACGCTCATGTGAACACAATCAAGAAGACCTTCATTGCAGTGAGTACTGGTGCTAAATCTCACCTTCTTCTTGTCCAGAACGCTGTGTCCACCTTCCAACTTGCAGTAGCAGCACCTTCCAGCGATTCCATCTTTGCAGGAGCTCGCAAAGACTTTACTTCTTCCTGTCCGACCTTTCCCTGCCAGACCTCCGGGTCACCATCATCTGAGGAACTCGAAGTCTCCACCTGATCTGTAATCGTACTACCCTTCAAGTAGTAGAGATTGCCTCGGCGGATGCCCTTCATCACCACCATCGAGCCCATGATCATCCTGAGATCGCCATCTCGAACAGATATCACCATGCCCGATGCTTCCAAAGTTCCCACGGAGATTAGATTTCTCTTCAACTGAGGTACATACCTCACTCCCTTCATCTCCTTACTATCCCATCAAACATCCTGATTCGGATTGTACTTACACCCTCCATGCTACATGGGTGATCATCGCCCATAACGACCGAACACCCCTCCAGTTTCTCAAAGTTGGAAAACCAGCCCCGATTAGGGCACGCATGATATGTTGTACCTGTATCCAGAATCCACTCATCTTTCCATGAGTTACCAATGATGGGAGAAATGACTGAAAACGAGAAATCTGACGAGTCTGAATCTGATCCATCTGCCTGTGAACTACTCCTATGAGTATTCGTCACCTTTGATAGATTTGCTTCAGCCTTCGACTCCTTCTGAGTATTCTTCCCCTTGAACTTTGGACAGTCCACTTTCCAGTGCCCTATCTCTCTGCAGAAGGCACACTTATTCCTTTTGAGATCCCTGAAACCCGGCCTAGACTTTGATCTTCCTCTACCCTCCTTGCCCTTCCTCGATGAACCCCTGTCTCTTACTTCCAATGCCTCCGCCGATGAGCTTGATTGAGAATGATGTCTCTCCTTCTTCCTCGTCTCATAACTTGTCAGTGCAGACGACACCTCATGGTAGTCCAACGTCTGCCTACCATTGATAAAGGTCAGTGTGAATGTCTCATACTCCTCCTCCGGGAGTGAGTTCAGGAAGATGATCGCCTTGTCCTCCTCTTCTACAATGACATCCACGTTCACCAAATCTGTAAGAAGCTTCGTGTATCAGTTGATGTGCTCATTCACTGTGCTCCCCTTCTTCATCTGAAATCTGTACAGCTTACTCTTAAGCTGCAACTTGGACTCAACACTCTTCGTCAGGTATTTCTTCTCAAGGGTTTCCCACAGATGCTTCGCCGACGTCTCATGTTATGCAAGATATTTTATGTCTTGCGACAAACATGAACGTATCAACCCACACGCCGACCTGTTCATCTTTGCCCACTCTTCATCAGTGGTCGTGCTCCTCTTCTTCTCCAGTAGGAGAGTATCCTCGAGGTTTGACGCATTTAGGGCATCCATAACCTCACATCTCCACATTCCGAAATTATTTGTGCCATTGAACTTGACTACATCAATCCTCGGATGAGGATTCATGGTCTTTACCGAAGCAATTACTTCTGCCATCTAGATTACTTGATCCACTATCTATGCGGAAAATCAATCAACTGGAAATAGATCACTACTTTGATAAAAATTCGATTTTTAGCTTTTCCCTGAAATCCTAGATTGAGTTTCTCACCGGATCTACTCCACCACAGATTCCACGAGCTCTCCTTGCGTCCTCCTGAGATCGACACACGATCCCACGAATACGAATACCTCTGATCTGAGATTGACATACGATCTCCACCGAATCAGATCCCGAGCCCTCCGAATCTCCAGACAAATCCAAGCGAAACCTGAGAAGCTCTGATACCACTTGTTGCGCCTACGACAACAACCTGATGAGGAATCCTTGAATCTCCCAATCACGAAGAACAATCACAAAACCGCACAAATACCAAACACCAGAGAAAGCACACGCAAACAAACAATCTAACGAGGTTCGACCTCAATACCTAAGTCCCTGGGGCAATGAAAGGGGGAGGGTTTATTGATTTCAACAAATCAATTACAACTAACAGCAAAGGGGATCGGGAAAGCTCTGCCTCTACTCTGCTCTCCTCCACAATTGCTCTCAAACCCTCATACAAGATCTCTCTCAAAGATACCAAAACCCTAGAAATCAAAACAGCCCTTTTATAGGGTTCATAATAACCCTTTCCGAAAACAGCAGACCCGACTGTCGGTCGACCGTGCGGTCGACCGACCCCTTCCACCAGTCGACCAGGTGCCCAACAGAGAGTTGGGTACTTTCAGTCGGTCGACCGCCCGGTCGACCATGCGGTCGACCGACCCCCTTCCACCAGTCGACCGGTCGGTCGACCGGTGCCCAACAGAGAGTTGGGTACTTTCAGTCGGTCGACCGCCCGGTCGACCGTGCGGTCGACCGACCCCTTCCACCAGTCGACCAGTCGGTCGACCGGGTGCCCAACAGAGAGTTGGGTACTTTCAGTCGGTCGACCGCCCGGTCGACCGCTCTCTTCCTGCGGTCGGCCGGCCCGGTCGACCGCCACCCTTCTGTGCATGTTGTGCACGTTTGTGCATCACGGTCGACCGACCGGTCAACCGTTCGCCTGCTCCTGCCAACGGTCGACTGCCCGGTCGACCGTACTCCTGCTGGAAGAATGTGTCTGCTGCTGTTTTTTCTACTGCTGATTTCTGATTCTTCTTCGTCTCTTCGTCGACTTCCTCGACGACATCCTCCCCCAACACCCTGATCACTGTCATTCTTGCCCTGAACTCCAAAACTTGCTGTAAAACAGTAGAACCTGCGCAGTCCAAAGTGTCGACTCGACACTGATCCTTTGAACTGCCTACTGATCAAGCTTGACTGTTGATCACACCTCATTGACCCTTCACTGTTTCTAACAGCCTGATGTCTAAATGTTACTTTTCAAAAAAAAAAATCTTTAGCTCAGCTGTCCACTGGAAAACATCGCACATGCCTTCCCTGTACTTCACCTTAGGAGAATTTCCATACATGCCGATCCCCAACATGGCTTCTACTCTGCAACTTCACGACCTCACGAAGACTTCCTCACGAGCCAACACTGACTCTCCAACTGACTAGCTCTATCTAGTTTACCTGTCTTCCACTGACGGTCCACCAAGTCTGTGTAGAGCACACCAAACATCATCAGCTTCAACTGGATGCACACCACTCCTTATGCAAGCTCAACATCTTCTCACCAGAGATCAACATGTTCATCGAGATCACAACACCTCACCACCACGTGAAGTCCAACTGGCCACAACACTTCACCTCTACGTGAAGCCTCTTCTCCTCTACGTTAAGTCCAACTGGCCACAACTCTTCACCTCTACGTGAAGATCCAAACAGCTTCTCGAGAACTCAAATAGCTTCATAAGAATTGCATCACCAAATGGCTGCGCCTTTACGGCTGCCTACGTACCTTTGCCCAAAAGTATCAAGCCAACTGTAGTTCATTAAGATGAGCTTCATCAAGCTCGAACACTGGTACCCGTATTTGCAGCAGCGAACTTGTCAGGTTGAGTCAAATGAACCTCCTCACGACCATCATGGAGAACAACGGCCTTCAATTTCATCTTGTCGCGATCACAAGCTTGAGATTCATGCTTCTTTACCCACAAGCGTGGTTTTACCTTGATTCCAATGGCTACAAACAACTTGACATCCTCAGCAATGTCTTCATCCTGTTCAGCATCAACTCTGGCTTCATGATCTCCACCCGGTGTCACATCCGGTGAAGTCTCCTCCAATGCCGAACCAACTGGAGATGATGGAGTAGCATCAACCTCCACCCGCTGCGATCCAACCTTGGTCTTCGTCCTCTCCACCTGCTGAGAGACGGTGGACTTCATCATTGAAGTCACTCCAAAAGTGACATTCCTACTCATCACGATCTTCTTATCTTCGGGGTCCCACAACCTGTAGCTGTTTCTCTTGACGCCCAAATAGACAAACCTCTTTGCTCGCGGATTCACCTTGCCATTCTTGGCACTGAAGTAGACCGACTTCTAAACTCCCGCAGCACACCATGATCTTGAGCAGCTTTCCCAGACCAAATTTTCAATGGAGCTTTACCACCTATCGCAGTCGATCTGTTCATGAGATGGCTAGCATATTCAATCGCCTCAGCCCAAAACGACCTGTCTAATCCTGCATTAGACACAACAACTGCCGAACCTCCTCCAGCAAGGAACGGACTACATCTTTAGCCAACCCATCTGTACCTGTTGTGAAGTGAGTAGCAATACCTGTGTTCTGGCCAAATCGTAGGAATTTGTTCATGTCCTTTTGTTTTGATTGAGATTTTACCTGCACACAAAATAAATAATATTAGATTTAGAACAAGTTGTGCAAGGTTCTCAATTCGAATCCGCGGTAGCAGTGGCTATGCGGGTCGTGATCCTCAGGGAGGGACTAGCGATGGAAGCGTTTAAGTAAGATTCTCTAAAAATGTAACACCCCGCTCCCAGAATACGTACTTAGTTGCGTATTCAGATTTTTCGATCGTATTTTTAGATTTACTTCCTGTATTTGTTTTGTATTATGATTCTTTATATGATTGTTTTGTCTTGGATCCGGATTCACGGACTCGGAGTCAGCTCTGATCTAAACCGAGAACCCGATCCTAGTGAATTGCTTGATTTGGACATTCTGGTATTCCGATTTGACCAATTTCTGTTTTAAATATCATTTTCCAATATTCTAAATTTTCTATGATTTTCTGGAATTTTCCTGAATTAAATTGGAAATCTTCAAAACCGGTGTCGACCAGTGCCGCTGACCGATTCCCAGATTTTAACTTACAAACGGATTGGAATTTAAAGGAGTGCCTTTTTACATTATTTCTTAAAAACACATTTCCTATCTAAATACTTTTTCTGAGGATTTTATGAATTTATGAAAATTCCACCGGATTCGGTATCGGCCAGAATCGCTGGTTGATTCCAGGATTTTTAGTTTTCAATCGGAATTGAATTTCTTAATTCCGCTTTCACTTTGCTTCTTAAAATCATATTTTATTCTTTAATACATTTTCTGAAATTTTTCAGAATTTATCAAATTCCGGCCGACCCGGTGTAGACCGGTATCGGCGGTTGACTTCCGGATTTTTAATTTGAAAATGGGATTTTATTTCTGAAAACCGATTTCATATTATTCCTCAGAATGATGTTTTCTACCTCTGGGTATTTTTGGGGATTTTCTGAAACAGTCGATATTTCGCGGCCATATTATAATATTATTATTTTTCCAATCTTTCTTTTCTTTCTTTCTTTCCTTTCTTTTCTCCCACCACCGCAGCCCACTCCCCCCACGTGGGTGACACCACCCCCCATTTAATTCTCTCCATCACCATCCCTATCACTCTCTCTCCTTTTCTTTTTCTTTTTCTTTTTCTTTTCCTTCTCTTTCCTTCCCTCCATTTCTTTTCTCTTCTCTTCTTCTTCTTCTTCATCTGGCGACCAGCACCCAACCGGCCACCACCATCTCCGGCAACCTCGTCGCCGGCGAGGAGAACCCCCACCTCCGGCCACCTCCATATCCTCTCTCTTTTTCTTTTCTTTTCTTTTCTTTCCTTTTCCTTTCTTTTCCTTTTCTTTCCCTTTTCTCTTCCTCCCCAGATCCGGCTGGGCCCCCCATCATCGCCGGCCTCTCCACTTCTCCTCCGCGCCCCGGCGTAGGCAGGCCGCCGCCGGCGGTGAGCCGGCGGCCTTGGGCGCGGCCAGGGGCCTTAGGCCCCTGTGCGCTGTTGTGGAGGGGGGCAGCAGCCCCCTCCTCCTTCTCCTCGGGGTGGCCGGCGCCACCCCAGTCTGGCGCCGCCGGCGGTGTGCCGGCGGCCGTGGGCGGCCAGGGGGCCCACCTGGGCCCCCTGTGCGTGGCCTGAGAGGGGGGCAACGGCCCCCCTTCTCTTTTCCTTTGCTGGAGGGGGGCACAGCCCCCTCCCTTCTCTGTTGAGGGGGCGCTGCCCCCTCCTTCTCTGCCGGTGGCCGGCGCCGCCCGGCGTCGCCACCTGGCCGGCGGCAAGGCCGAGCGCCCCCAGGGGGGGCGCTGTGTGCGGGAGCCAGGGGGCAACCCCCCTTCACTTTCTTTCTCTCTCCCTGGTTCTCTCTCTCTCTCTCTCTCTCTCTCTCTCTCTCTCTCTCTCCCCTGCCTTCATCTCTCTCTCTCTCTTGGACCTCTCACTCTCTCCTAGGTCTCTCTCTCTCTTCCTGGTTCCTCTTCCTGTTCGTCTTCTCCATTTGGAAAATGACTCTTATCAGGGCCGGCCACTCCTTTTGGATTGGGGCCGAGCTCTTCTTCGTCGGCAACGTCTCCGATGGTTATTCCGGTAATCGTTTACGATTATTCCGGTAATCATTTCAGACAATATCAACGGTGATCATTCCGGTAATCGTTCACGATTATTCCGATGATCATTCCGGCTCCGGTGATTATTCCGGTAATCGTTCACGATTATTCCGGTAATCACTTCGGTGACAATTGCAACGACACAACCACCAAAGAGATCACCTTTTCCCTGTCTCTCTCTTTCTATCTGTTGATTGTTAGACGCGGATCTCACTCCCGCGTCCAGGCAATTCCTTACGCGAGTCTTCACGTTCTTGGTATCTGTTTAACGCGATCTACGCGTTCTTGTATCGGCGCAACGCGGAGCTCATGTCCGCGTCTGTGTTCTATTCATTCTGACGTGACGCGGAGTCCAGACTCGCGTCTGCGTTCCTCTCATGTTAACACGACGCGGAGATAATACCCGCGTCTGTGTTCTCCTCGTGCTAACGCGACGCGGGACCCACGACCGCGTCTGCGTTCTCCTCGCGTCCTGATTTAAACGCGGGTCTCGAACCCCGCGTTTGTGGCTCCTACGCAACGCGACTCCCGCGTCTGTGATTCCTGCGTTTGCTAATCCCGCGACGCGACTCCCGCGTCTGCGACCCCCCGCGTCTCACTCTCATAAGCCCGCGTCTCCCTGTGTCCCTTTCTCCCTCTTTCTCTCTCTAACACTTTCTCTCTCCTCTTCACTTTCTCTCTCTTCATAATTATATATTATTTTATGGCGCGGCGCGAGTTCCATGGATTCCAGACTTTTCGGCTTTCCGGTGATTTAGGCGAGTGTCCTCGCTCTGGCCTTCATTTGGGTTTCCCCGCTTCGTCGGGTCGACATGTATTTTATTCCATGTTTTCATGTATTTTGTATTGGGCTGAGTCCCTGTATCTGTGTATGGCCAAGTGCCAATATCTGGACATGTATTGCTCTGTGACGAATGCTTGTATTAGGGTAGTTTCATTCTTGTACCCATACTATGCCTGTGATGTATTTTACTGCTTCATACCATGCGTGGCCGATCCTTCAGCCTCCGGTCACTCACCATCTCGAAAGAGACGTGATTGGGACCGTCAGGTTTCTCTGAACCCTTCAGCCTCCGGTCACTCACTATCTCGAAAGAGCCGTGATTGGGACCGTCAGGTTTCTCTGGACCCTTCAGCCTCCGGTCACTCACTATCTCGAAATAGACGTGATTGGGATCGTCAGGTTTCTCAGCTCCGTCTGGTGAGCATGCTTAGCGCTCAGTGCTTTATTCACTAAATTCGTTTAGGCGAGTTGCTGCCGAATTTTCTACTCGTATCTTGATCCGAGTGTCCCGGTAACCTCGCAGAGCGCATTAGTGTCTAAACTCTGTTCGCTGCCTGTGCCTCCAGCTTGTTCAGCTCCGCCTGGTTATCATGATCAGCGTCCAGCGTTTTACCACTAGATTCGTCTAGGCGAGTTGCTGCCGGATTTTCTACTCGCACGTCAACCGAGTCGTCCCGGTAACCTCGCCAGACGCTCCAGTGTTAAATACTGTTTGCTGTCTGTGCTTCCAGCTTGCTCAGCTCCGCTTGGTTGTGCTCAGCTACTGCTTTACCACATGTCATTACTTCATACCTGTCCTTTACATGCTACTGTTTAACACATGTATATCACCTGGCAACTGATTTTTTATCACCTAACATCGGACATGCTACCACTTGGCAAGACCTCTTGTTATGATATGACTTGCCACCGGACTAATATCAATCTCTTGACATGACTGGTTACTTGCCAAATATCATCCTCCTGTCATGCTATCACTTGACACCCGCATGATATACTTGACTCTCATGATTATCACGATAACGGGAATGATGACCTGACATCTTGATAGTACAAACTGTACTCCTGTTACACTCTTGGTACATTATAGTACGAACCAGTACTCCTGATATACATGTATTCCTGATATTCCTGACTTGTTCCTGCTCATTCCCGAATCTGACAATCATCTAATAATTTATAAAAGGAACAACTTGCATCGGGTCGGGGGAAACTTGCGGCTATCAATATGTGTTCGTGTTTACAGTGGTATTAGGCATGTTGTGCAACTAAAACTTCCGGTCTGACCTGTGGGCCTCCAGGCGACCGAGGGGAGTGCTGGCTCCCTCCTTCCTGGTACCATCATGATAAGGGCATACATAAGTCCCTCCTGTTAGCCTTGCGGCTGGTTCCGTCACCAAGCAACGGAACAATCCTGGCCGTGGTCCCGGGTATGTACGGGACCCACTGTAAACATAGTTCGTTGATACCCCCGCTGGTTTCCAATAACAACCTTGCTTTACTCGGATATGGATCTATGTGTGCTGGGACGCTAGTTCACATAGCTAGATATCAGGGTAAGACGAGTAATAATAAAGTGTCAAGATAATAACCGGCTCTTTAAGTTGTAAGTAGAGGTATGTGGAATGGGACGCATACTGAAGCCTGCGACTTAAACGGCTATGAATCTGTGATATGCCTTACCATATTTGCTTGTCCGGGATTTTACTTCGGATTTTCGACTTTATGAGTATTATAGTATTAACTGCTCATGCTCTGCTTTATCCCTTGTATCCATCTGCCTCCTGTTCATTTTCTTATCATGCCCTGAGTACAGTCGGGTTGTATGTGCTTGGATTATGGTGACATGAGACAAAGGTATATAGATGAGGGTTTCCTTGTTTGGATTATTCCTTCGACGTACTAGTCTTATGAAGCCGTGATCTGAAACCATACAATCAGATTTGCTCGTCCTCGGCTTTATTTGGTTTTATCGCTTTACATATACTTACCCTTGCTCGCCACTTGGCTTTTGCTTCACCACTCGCCTGGGGAGTTCTGACTCCTCTGGATCCTCATGTCCAGGTCATGGAGCTTGGAGCGTGTGGATTCTCCCGGTTGCTAATCAGAGTGGCGCAGCGGTAGCGTGGATCTCCAGCAGATCATCCAGAGCTCTATCCTTCCAGGCCCCCTGTGTGCCTCTCGAGTTTTCCTTTTGTAAACTCGTGAGTGCCGGTGTACTGTTCATACTTGTACATCTCCTTGTATTCTCGCAATTACGCCATTCTGGTGATGTAATATTATTGTAATATCGGATCACCTCTGGTGATAACTTTGTAATTGTACTCATATGTTGGAATGTATAATGCACCACTTGCTTCCGTACTCTGATTCTTGCTTGTACTGATGCTTAGCGTATATACGTGAGGGTATTTCTGACCTGCGTATATACGTTGCAGTAACGTCTCCGTACCCTCAGGATCGGGGCGTTACAGGGTGGTATCAGAGCTTAGGCTCTCACCTCCTCAGTACGTCCAGACGGCAAATTAATGGTAAAGAAATTTGCAACTGGAATACAGGAGTCCTGGTTATACAATCCAACTACAAGTACAGAGTTATCTATTCATTCTTGATCATCCTTCCTTTGATTCCTAATCCCTTCCATCTTTACCCTGTTTTGGTTTTTCGAAGCCTTTATACCAACTTAAGATATGGATATACTAGAGAGGTAGTGGCTGGTTCTGGATGAAGCTATGAGATGATCTCTTCGGCCAACTCTATGAAGCTCGGATATTCTCAGGATTGATCTCGAACGGGTTATCTTTCAGAAGTCAGTAGTCGGGATTCTCTACGGATATTCTATATTCTCGGCTATATCTTTCAGAGTGATTGATGCCTGGTATTCGGAATTCTTAATTATCGGTCTTCTTTATTATGCTCAGGACTATCAGGGTTTTCTTTATCTTTGGTGTTCTGGCTCATTCTCAGAGTGATACTAAGTATGCAGTACAGCTGGAATTCTATTTCTAAGCTGTGTTATCAGTCAGTATTATTCGGCATTGTTCGAAGATTTATACAGCCGGAAGTGCAGAAGATTTCTATATTCTGGTTATTGATCAGTCAACTTGAGGGCCCTACCTATAGTGCTTCATATCTTAATTGGTATAATTCCACCCTTGTCCTCTTCGTGTTCAATTTACCCCTTATCGAAATTGCGAGAACGCAATTTTTTGTAAGGTGGATGGATTGTAACACCCCGCTCCCAGAATACGTACTTAGTTGCGTATTCAGATTTTTCGATCTTATTTTTCGATTTACTTCCTGTATTTGTTTTGTATTATAAATTCTTTATATGATTGTTTTGTCTTGGATCCGGATTCACGGACTCGGAGTCAGCTCTGATCTGAACCGAGAACCCGATCCTAGTGAATTGCTTGATTTGGACATTCTGGTATTCCGATTTGACCGGTTTCTGTTTTAAATATCATTTTCCAATATTTTAGATTTTCTATAATTTTCTGGAATTTTCCTGAATTAAATTGGAAATCTTCAAAACCGGTGTCGACCAGTGCCGCTGACCGATTCCCGGATTTTTAACTTACAAACGGATTGGAATTTCAAGGAGTGCCTTTTTACATTATTTCTTAAAACCACATTTCCTATCTAAATACTTTTTCTGAGGATTGTATGAATTTATGAAAATTCCACCGGATTCGGTGTCGGCCAGTATCGCTGGTTGATTCCAGGATTTTAGTTTTCAATCGGAATTGAATTTCTTAATTCCGCTTTCACTTTGCTTCTTAAAATCATATTTTATTCTTTAATAAATTTTCTGAGATTTTTCAGAATTTATCAAATTCCGGCCGACCCGTGTAGACCGGTATCGGCGGTTGACTTCCGGATTTTTAATTTGAAAATGGGATTTTATTTCTGAAAACCGATTTCATATTATTCCTCAGGATGATGTTTTCTATCTCTGGGTATTTTTGGGGATTTTTCTGAAACAGTCGATATTTCGCGGCCATATTATAATATTATTATTTTTCTAATCTTTCTTTTCTTTCTTTCTTTCCTTTCTTTTCTCCCACCAACCGCAGCCCACTCCCCCCACGTGGGTGACACCACCCCCCATTTAATTCTCTCCCATCACCATCCCTATCACTCTCTCTCCTTTTCTTTTTCTTTTTCTTTTTCTTTTCCTTCTCTTTCCTTTCCCTCCATTTCTTTTCTCTTCTCTTCTTCTTCTTCTTCATCTGGCGACCAGCACCCAACCGCCACCACCATCTCCGCCACCTCGTCGCCGGCGAGGAGAACCCCCACCTCCGGCCACCTCCATATCCTCTCTCTTTTTCTTTTCTTTCCTTTTCCTTTCTTTTCCTTTTCTTTCCCTTTTCTCTTCCTCCCCAGATCCGGCTGGGCCCCACCATCATTGCCGGCCTCTCCACTTCTCCTCCGGCGCCCCGGCGTAGGCAGGCCGCCGCCGGCGGTGAGCCGGCGGCCTTGGGCGCGGCCAGGGGCCTTAGACCCCTGTGCGCTGTTGTGGAGGGGGCAGCAGCCCCCTCCTCCTTCTCCTCGGGGTGGCCGGCGCCACCCCAGTCTGGCGCCGCCGGTGGTGTGCCAGCGGCCGTGGGCGGCCAGGGGGCCCACCTGGGCCCCCTGTACGTGGCCTGAGAGGGGGGCAACGACCCCCCTTCTCTTTTCCTTTGCTGGAGGGGGGCACAGCCCCCTCCCTTCTCTGTTGAGGGGGCGCTGCCCCCTCCTTCTCTGCAGGTGGCCGGCGCCGCCCGGCGCCGCCACCTGGCCGGCGGCCAGGCCGAGCGCCCCCAGAGGGGGGCGCTGTGTGCGGGAGCCAGGGGGCAACCCCCCTTCACTTTCTTTCTCTCTCCCTGGTTCTCTCTCTCTCTCTCTCCTGCCTTCATCTCTCTCTCTCTCTCTCTTGGACCTCTCACTCTCTCCTGGGTCTCTCTCTCTCTTCCTGGTTCCTCTTCCTGTTCGTCTTCTCCATTTGGAAAATGACTCTTATCAGGGTCGGCCACTCCTTTTGGATTGGGGCGAGCTCTTCTTCATCGGCAATGTCTCCGATGGTTATTCCGGTAATCGTTTCGGACAATATCAACGGTGATCATTCCGGTAATCGTTCACGATTATTCTGGTGATCATTCCGGCTCCGGTGATTATTCCGGTAATCGTTCACGATTATTCCGGTAATCACTTCGGTGACAATTGCAACGACACCACCACCAAAGAGATCACCTTTTCCCTGTCTCTCTCTTTGTTATCTGTTGATTGTTAGACGCGGATCTCACTCCCGCGTCCAGGCAATTCCTTACGCGAGTCTTCGCGTTCTTGGTATCTGTTTAACGCGATCTACGCGTTCTTGTATCGGCGCAACGCGGAGCTCATGTCCGCGTCTGTGTTCTATTCATTCTGACGTGACGCGGAGTCTAGACTCGCGTCTGCGTTCCTCTCATGTTAACACGACGCGGAGATAATACCCGCGTCTGTGTTCTCCTCGTGCTAACGCGACGCGGGACCCACGACCGCGTCTGCGTTCTCCTCGCGTCCTGATTTAAACGCGGGTCTCGAACCCCGCGTTTGTGGCTCCTACGCAACGCGACTCCCGCGTCTGTGATTCCTGCGTTTGCTAATCCCGCGACGCGACTCCCGCGTCTGCGACCCCCCGCGTCTCACTCTCATAAGCCCGCGTCTCCCTGTGTCCCTTTCTCCCTCTTTCTCTCTCTAGCTCTTTCTCTCTCCTCTTCACTTTCTCTCTCTTCATAATTATATATTATTTTATGGCGCGTGCGCGAGTTCCATGGATTCCAGACTTTTCGGCTTTCCGGTGATTTAGGCGAGTGTCCTCGCTCTCGCCTCCATTTGGGTTTCCCCGCTTCGTCGGGTCGACATGTATTTTATTCCATGTTTTCATGTATTTTGTATTGGGCTGAGTCCCTGTATCTGTGTATGGCCGAGTGCCAATATCTGGACATGTATTGCTCTGTGACGAATGCTTGTATTAGGGTAGTTTCATTCTTGTACCCATACTATGCCTGTGATGTATTTTACTGCTTCATACCATGCGTGGCCGATCCTTCAGCCTCCGGTCACTCACCATCTCGAAAGAGACGTGATTGGGACCGTCAGGTTTCTCTGGACCCTTCAGCCTCCGGTCACTCACTATCTCGAAAGAGACGTGACTGGGACCGTCAGGTTTCTCTGGACCCTTCAGCCTCCGGTCACTCACTATCTCGAAAGAGACGTGATTGGGATCGTCAGGTTTCTCAGCTCCGTCTGGTGAGCATGCTTAGCGCTCAGTGCTTTATTCACTAAATTAGTTTAGGCGAGTTGCTGCCAGATTTTCTACTCGTATCTTGATCCGAGTGTCCCGGTAACCTCGCAGAGCGCATTAGTGTCTAAACTCTGTTCACTGCCTGTGCCTCCAGCTTGTTCAGCTCCGCCTGGTTATCATGATCAGCGTCCATCGTTTTACCACTAGATTCGTCTAGGCGAGTTGCTGCCGGATTTTCTACTCGCACGTCAACCGAGTCATCCCGGTAACCTCGCCAGACGCTCCAGTGTTAAATATTGTTTGCTGTCTGTGCTTCCAGCTTGCTCAGCTCCGCTTGGTTGTGCTCAGCTACTGCTTTACCACATGTCATTACTTCATACCTGTCCTTTACATGCTACTGTTTAACACATGTATATCACCTGGCAACTGATTTGTTATCACCTAACATCGGACATGCTACCACTTGGCAAGACCTCTTGTTATGATATGACTTGCCACCGGACTAATATCAATCTCTTGACATGACTGGTTACTTGCCAAATATCATCCTCCTGTCATGCTATCACTTGACACCCGGCATGATATACTTGACTCTCATGATTATCACGATAACGGGAATGATGACCTGACATCTTGATAGTACAAACTGTACTCCTGTTACACATCTTGGTACATTATAGTACGAACCAGTACTCCTGATATACATGTATTCCTGATATTCCTGACTTGTTCCTGCTCATTCCCGAATCTGACAATCATCTAATAATTTATAAAAGGAACAACTTGCATCGGGTCGGGGGAAACTTGCGGCTATCAATATGTGTTCGTGTTTACAGTGGTATTAGGCATGTTGTGCAACTAAAACTTCCGGTCTGACCTGTGGGCCTCCAGGCGACCGAGGGAGTGCTGGCTCCCTCCTTCCTGGTACCATCATGATAAGGGCATACATAAGTCCCTCCTGTTAGCCTTGCGGCTGGTTCCGTCACCAAGCAACGGAACAATCCTGGGCCGTGGTCCCGGGTATGTACGGGACCCACTGTAAATATACTTCGTTGATACCCCCGCTGGTTTCCAATAACAACCTTGCTTTACTCGGATATGGATCTATGTGTGCTGGGACGCTAGTTCACATAGCTAGATATCAGGGTAAGACGAGTAATAATAAAGTGTCAAGATAATAACCGGCTCTTTAAGTTGTAAGTAGAGGTATGTGGAATGGGACGCATACTGAAGCCTGCGACTTAAACGGCTATGAATCTGTGATATGCCTTACCATATTTGCTTGTCCGGGATTTTACTTCGGATTTTCGGCTTTATGAGTATTATAGTATTAACTGCTCATGCTCTGCTTTATCCCTTGTATCCATCTGCCTCCTGTTCATTTTCGTATCATGCCCTGAGTACAGTCGGGTTGTATGTGCTTGGATTATGGTGACATGAGACAAAGGTATATAGATGAGGGTTTCCTTGTTTGGATTATTCCTTCGACGTACTAGTCTTATGAAGCCGTGATCTGAAACCATACAATCAGATTTGCTCGTCCTCGGCTTTTTTTGGTTTTATCGTTTTACATATACTTACCCTTGCTCGCCACTTGGATTTTTCTTCACCACTCGCCTGGGGAGTTCTGACTCCTCTGGATCCTCATGTCCAGGTCATGGAGCTTGGAGCGTGTGGATTCTCCCGGTTGCTAATCAGAGTGGCGCAGCGGTAGCGTGGATCTCCAGCAGATCATCCAGAGCTCTATCCTTCCAGGCCCCCTGTGTGCCTCTCGAGTTTTCCTTTTGTAAACTCGTGAGTGCCGGTGTACTGTTCATACTTGTACATCTCCTTGTATTCTCGCAATTGCGCCATTCTGGTGATGTAATATTATTGTAATATCGGATCACCTCTGGTGATAACTTTGTAATTGTACTCATATGTTGGAATGTATAATGCACCACTTGCTTCCGTACTCTGATTCTTGCTTGTACTGATGCTTAGCGTATATACGTGAGGGTATTTCTGACCTGCGTATATACGTTGCAGTAACGTCTCCGTACCCTCAGGATCGGGGCGTTACAAAAAATTATTTTCTTTTATTATTTACAATGGTATATGATATTTACAATGAGAAGGTGAAAAGTAAATTTGAGAGAGATGGAGATCTAAACTAGAATTAGAAAGAAAGAAAACCTCTTCTACCTTGCTTACCTTTGATCCGTGCGATGACTTACCTTGTCTTGGAAGGCGTACAAGTATGGCGTATAGGATCGTCCACCTTCTTAATCTACACTACGAAAATAAAAGACAACTAACGAAGGTTTGTTCATCTCCATAAGCCATCAAGGGCTCTTCTTCGGCTAGACAGTCTCAACGCAATTGGGTCTCATAGTTCACAAGACATTAGAGAGAAAATAGAAGAAAACAAGAACAAAAGAAACCCAAGAATAAAAGGACACAAACAAACCTCAAATGGATTTCATTAACAATGGAAGAAAAGTAGGCTTACACCGCTGTCACCTCAGTACAAGCATGGACTCCTTCCTCCATGAAAGCTTCCTCCACTCTCAGTTACAAAATTTACAAAAAAAAACGAAAATAAAATCTAACCTAAACTACAAGTTAGCCTAAGAAAACCCTAAATTTCTCTGTTGGATTCTGTACCCCCTTCTCGGTTTGCACTGCAGGGGTATTTATAGGTGCAGAAGGTAGTAGAGTCCCAGAACAACTCCTCAACGAAAACGCGTACCCTGGCTTATCCATACTGCCGCGGAAATGCGGCTTGGGCCGCGTTTCCACGGCGCGTGGCCTCTCCTGGTCCGTCCATCTGGGCGTTTGCTTCTGGAAGTTTGATCCTGGCTCTTTATCTTTGGATTTGGATATAACTTGGGAAGCAAGTTACTAGATCCCAAATCTTTTATCCACGAATTTTCTTATCTTTGCACTCTCTTCTTTGGCTTTTATCCTCATCCTGCAAGTATTTAGGGTTGAATAGAAGTCTATCCTTCCATCTTCTTTGTATTTGCAACTTTTGCCCTTAGTATTTGCAATTTTGGCAATTAATATTTGCCACTTTTACATTGGGCTTGAATATGGGCTTTTGGGCTTCTTTTTAAGCTTTATTTCTTTATTTTAATATTTCGAGGCCTACACACAATAAATCATAAAATATTAGTAAATGTGCAGAATTATAGGAAAAAATATGAAAATGTGATGGTAAATATAATGATAAAAATGCACTTTTCACTACCAATCACACCCCCACACTTATCTTTTTGCTCGTCCTCGAGTAAAAATCAAAGAGAAAAAGAAAAATTAATCTAACCTAACTCACTTTCGTAGGAATCACGGTTGCACTTAGCATGTGCAACAAGCCGTTAAACCCCTAAGTTACCCTAGAGGACGAGTGTTGTCTCGTGAGGGTTTTCAGCGGATTACACCCACAAAATTCATAAAAAGGAAAATATTTGAAATACTTTTGAAGAGACTAAATAGTCTATAAGTTTTAGGATTATCATTTTTATTCATTCTTTAAACTTTAGTCTTTATAAAGTAAATTGTTTTCCATTTTAGGTAAGATTTAAATTGAATTTCTAATATAGTCTTTTTCGCTACCAAAAATCATATGCATCCTTATGAATTTATACTAGGAATTCCTTAACTTGGACTCTCATGCCTCTTTATTATTTATTTATTTATATATACTTTTTTTTTGATATGTATAACTGATCTAATTTCTTTCGTGTAAGTATCAAGGCTTCTTGAGGCCCTCATACCTAACTAATTGACTATTAGATGTGTTAGTACATATATACGTAATTTTTCCTTAATTTCCTTAGGCTTTCTAATCCACCCATGTAACGAACTTAAATTCGATGACTCCCAAACCGGTTGGCTTTAGGGCACCAGGTGAGAAAACACCCCGCGGACTCAAATTCGAGTGAACTAGGCCCAAAAACTAAGGACTTTATTTTATTTACTCACCTTTAGGCATGAATACTTATGCTTCTTGAGGCAAATGTATCCAGCTTAATTAGTGATTTTTTTTTCTTTTTTTTTATATATGAATCACAAAGGTCTTCGTCTTAGAATCCTAGATATGCATTAGGTATGCAAATTTCATTAAGGTAAAAATCAAGACTAATTAATTATTCAATTTCTCCTCCTATACCTAAAATTTAAACAATTTATTTATTTTGATCAAGTTTTTAGAAATTCTAATCATGATTTTCCTAATCCTTAAAACTAACTTAGATTTCTTTCAAAAGATAAGTCAAAATATTGTCCTTTTTATAAAATTTTTTTTTAGAAATTTTTTTTATTATTAGCAAATTTTTGTTAGTTTCTAACTATGTTAGTATGTTAGTAAAGCCTACCCCCACACTTATCTCATGCATTGTCCTCAATGTATGAATGAATGCATGTATGCATGAAAAAGAAGAAGGGAAGGCAGAAAATTACCTTAGGGGGTGGTTCCGGTGGTGGTCTAATTGGGCCAAGCGTTGCTACCCAATCAAGATAATATAGTAGTTCACAGAGGAACCCACCAAAAATTTCCCTTGTATAACCCACTAAAATGTATGTATAATTATTTTTTAAATTTTCACCCCATCAAATTTCCAAATTTCATAATAAATTTCAGAGTCAATTGTGTCAACCTCCTTGTCCCAAAATGGAGTATGAAAAGATGAAATTATTGACTTGGACGAGGGAAGTACGGGAACGAATACCGACTCAGGAAAGAAACTTAAATCAAGTAATGGTTCAGGAGTCGAGCTAGGTTCAGGAAGTGGGTCCAAATCAATAAGTTGAAGCTCAAGTCAACAATAATCTTCCCACAATGGAATGTGACTTAATATTGGTGATTCAAGTTCAGGAATGATAGGTGTGGGAATCAAGACTGACTTTAAAAGATTACCTAAGTCGGGTAACAAAACAGGAGTCAATAATGATTCGGGAATTTGAACTTGATCACAGTTTTGAGAATCTAGGTCACATATCTTATTGGGTTCAATTTCATAAAAATGAGAACTTGCCAATTTATCCATGGGACTTTCAAAATTGCAAAATTGGTCAAGTTCAATATGATCATCAAAAATGGGTGATTCAATTTCATGATGAATTGGAACAGGATCCAATGTTGACTCGGAAAAAGTGAAATCAGGTGGAGACACCAGAGTCATTATTGAATCAGGAAGCAAAATTGAATCATCAAGTTGGGGTTCATGATCATATTCATGCTCAAGATCTATTTCAGGAAAGAAAAAACTTGCCAAACTATCCAAAATTAGAGTTTCGGCAAGTTCAAATGATGGTACTGAATTAGAATCTTATTGTCCAAAACAACGTGGCTCGTCGGCTTCAACAGAATGGTTAGCGATATCAGAAATGGTCGAACGGTGAGAACGTAAAGATTGAACCATCATATCTATTTCATGATCACGAGCTAATCTAGCCTGAGTCATGGCTGCAAGCATCCTTTCATAGTTGATAGGTGCATCATGTTGTGATTGGACTTGAAAGGATGAAGTGTAATCGTGATGAAGTTGTGAGTCGGTGGACTCACGCATAATCATGTCTGCGATTGATGGTAATTGTTACTTGGACTCATGCATACTCATCATTTCCTGGATAGATGGTAGTCTATTCTGACTGGGTGGATCTGAGTATGAATCTTGGGAATATTGTGGACAAGGTGGAGACGGAGGACAAGTCGGTTGAAAATTAGACTCGGGGGAATCGAAACCCCATGAACTCTGTGAAGAGTTGAAAGTATGAAAATTATGATCATAAGATGGGGGTATGGGTTATATTCATTCGGATAAGACCATTCCGACACACTAGGTTGGTCAAAGTTGTGATATGCTGGGTTGGTAATATCCGAAAAATAGTTAGGTGTGTAATATGGATTAAAATTGGAAAAATTATTATTATATGCCATATCACACAACAAAGAAAAAGAAAAACAAACAAATAAACAAACAAAAAAAGAAAAAAAATTCTAACCTAAGTTAGGGTAGACCTATGACCTAGACGACTCCTAACGGGTTAGACTGTCCACGGGAGGTAGGGTGCAGACTTTGACCACAAGTTAATCAGCCAGGTCAGGGTAAGAGTGGTGGGAGGTTTTCCGTCAAAAACGTTCCTTAATTAAATAACCACCAATCTTCGGGCTTTCGGCCCTCAATCCCCTTCCTAGACACTGATTTGGCAGGAGTCAACTTCCAGCACTGTTCCCCCTTAGGATAATCTCCTAATTGAGTCCGAGATGTCCCTAGGGCCAACATCTACTAATTTTAAGTTAGGCTTGGGTTAGTAAGTGCTTGGGATATGATTTTTGGGCTAAGGAAGGGTGATGAAATCCCCACCTTATCTTGTTAATGGGTTATGCCCTTAGAATAAATTTGTGCAAGTGTACAAAATATGTAAATAAGATTCACTCAAAGCATGAAAATCAACCAAGAGATGAGTCCTATTCTACATGCAATGCGAACATACCTTGCTCCAGCACTCTTCAACAGTAAAATAAAGGAATTGAAAAGACACGTGCCTAAAATGCAAACGTCTAATCAATTTTTATCTTTTACAACAAATATTTTACTGTTGAATTAATTAGCAGTATACAGGTTTATCACAGAATAAATTTTAACAGAGCAGAAAACAAATCTTGCACTTTTTAGCAACCTGCAGAAAGATACGTCAGTAGTTCACTACTATTGCCGCGGATCCGCGGCTATTGCCGCGTTTGCGCGGCAGATGAGTAGGCTCTGCTGCTCTGCCTTCTAGGGCAGAGGCACAGAGTTGCTATATGTCCACTTCTGCTGTTGCTTTTCTGTTCTCCAAACCTACAAACAAAAAGAATAAAAGAATTAGTTAATAATTTTTTTATTATTAGAGAATAACTTACCGTCCCTCCCCGGCAACGGCGCCAATGTTTTGATTGAGATTTTACCTGCACACAAAATAAATAATATTAGATTTAGAACAAGTTGTGCAAAGTTCTCAATTCGAATCCGCGGTAGCAGTGGCTATGCGGGTCGTGATCCTCAGGGAGGGACTAGCGATGGAAGCGTTTAAGTAAGATTCTCTAAAAATTATTTCTTTTATTATTTACAATGGTATATGATATTTACAATGAGAAGGTGAAAAGTAAATTTGAGAGAGATGGAGATTTAAACTAGAATTAGAAAGAAAGAAAACTATACATACATACCTCTTCTACCTTGCTTACCTTTGATCCGTGCGATGACTTACCTTGTCTTGGAAGGCGTACAAGTATGGCGTATAGGATCGTCCACCTTCTTAATCTACACTACGAAAATAAAAGACAAACTAACGAAGGTTTGTTCATCTCCATAAGCCATCAAGGGCTCTTCTTCGGCTAGGCAGTCTCAACGCAATTGGGTCTCATAGTTCACAAGACATTAGAGAGAAAATAGAAGAAAACAAGAACAAAGAAACACAAGAATAAAAGGACACAAACAAACCTCAAGTGGATTTCATTGACAATGGAAGAAAAGTAGGCTTACACCGTTGTCACCTCAGTACAAGCATGGACTCCTTCCTCCATGAAAGCTTCCTCCACTCTCAGTTACAAAATTTACAAAAGAAAAACGAAAATAAAATCTAACCTAAACTACAAGTTAGCCTAAGAAAACCCTAAATTTCTCTGTTGGATTCTGTACCCCCTTCTCGGTTGCACTGTAGGGGTATTTATAGGTGCAGAAGGTAGTAGAGTCCCAGAACAACTCCTCAACGAAAACGCGTACCCTGGCTTATCCATACTGCCGCGGAAACGCAGCTTGGGCCGCGTTTCCGCGGCCATGCAGTGTCGGTTGGCCGCGCGCTTTGGCGCGTGGCCTCTCCTGGTCCGTCCATCTGGGCGTTTGCTTCTGGAAGTTTGATCCTGGCTCTTTATCTTTGGATTTGGATATAACTTGGGAAGCAAGTTACTAGATCCCAAATCTTTTATCCACGAATTTCCTTATCTTTGCACTCTCTTCTTTGGCTTTTATCCTCATCCTGCAAGTATTTAGGGTTGAATAGAAGTCTATCCTTCCCTCTTCTTTGTATTTGCAACTTTTGCCCTTAGTATTTGCAATTTTGGCAATTAATATTTGCAACTTTTACATTGGGCTTGAATATGGGCTTTTGGGCTTCTTTTTAAGCTTTATTTCTTTATTTTAATATTTCGAGGCCTGCACACAATAAATCATAAAATATTAGTAAATGTGCAAAATTATAGGAAAAAATATGAAAATGTGATGGTAAATATAATGATAAAAATGCACTTTTCACTACCAATCACCTTTCTAACATTACTAATCTTTAGCTCCTTGATCTTCCTACCTATCTGCCTCTCCATTCTTCCTCTCCACTTCACCAACACATCTAGGGCTTCACCCCTTTGTCTCATGGGATATATCCAAACCTGCCTAGATGAACCATCAACAAAAGAGACAAAGTACCTGTGA
This sequence comes from Agave tequilana, assembly GCA_038442645.1. Classification (NCBI taxonomy): domain Eukaryota; kingdom Viridiplantae; phylum Streptophyta; class Magnoliopsida; order Asparagales; family Asparagaceae; genus Agave; species Agave tequilana. The sequence goes on from JAVJIF010021085.1 coordinate 27,425, forward strand.
CCTCCAAGCGATGCCGTCTTAGCAGGTCCCCATACGCTCATGTGAACATAATCAAGAAGACCTTCATTGCAGTGAGTACTGGTGCTGAATCTCACCTTCTTCTTGTCCAGAACGCTGTGTCCACCTTCCAACTTGCAGGTAGCAGCAGCTTCCAGCGATTCCATCTTTGCAGGAGCTCGCAAAGACTTTTCTTCTTCCTGTCCGACCTTTTCCTGCCAGACCTCCGGGCCACCATCATCTGAGGAACTCGAAGTCTCCACCTGATCTGCAATCGTACCACCCTTCAAGTAGTAGAGATTGCCTCGGCGGACGCCCTTCATCACCACCATCGAGCCCTTGATCATCCTGAGATCGCCATCTCGAACAGATATTACCATGCCTGATGCTTCCAAAGTTCCCACAGAGATTAGATTTCTCTTCAACTGAGGTACATACCTCACTCCCTTCATCTCCCTTACTATCCCATCAAACATCCTGATTCGAATTGTACCTACATGGGTGATCATCGCCCATAACGACCGAACACCCCTCCAGTTTCTCAAAGTTGGAAAATCAGCCCCGATTAGGGCACGCATGGTATGTTGTACCTGTATCCAGAATCCACTCATCTTTCTATGAGTTACTAATGATGGGAGAAATGACTGAAAACGAGAAACCTGACGAGTCCGAATCTGATCCATCTGCCTGTGAACTACTCCTATGAGTATTCGTCACCTTTGATAGATTTGCTTCAGCCTTCGACTCCTTCTGAGTATTCTTCCCCTTGAACTTTGGATAGTCCACTTTCCAGTGCCCTATCTCTCTGCAGAAGGCACACTGAATCCTTTTGAGATCCCTGAAACCCGGTCTGGACTTTGATCTTCCTCTAACCTCCTTGACCTTCCTCGATGAACCCCTGCCTCTTACTTCCAGTGCCTCCGCCGATGAGCTTGACTGAGAAGGATGTCTATCCTTCTTCCTCGTCTCATAACTTATCAGTGCAGACGACACCTCATGGTAGTCCAACGTCTGCCTACCATTGATAAAGGTCAGTGTGAATGTCTCATACTCCTCCTCCGGGAGTGAGTTCAGGAAGATGATCGCCTTGTCCTCCTCTTCTACAATGACATCCACGTTCACCAAATCTGTAAGAACCTTCGTGTATCGGTTGATGTGCTCATTCACTGTGCTCCCCTTCTTCATCTGAAATCTGTACAGCTTACTCTTAAGCTGCAACCTGGACTCAACACTCTTCATCAGGTATTTCTTCTCAAGGGTTTCCACAGATGCTTCACCGACGTCTCATGTTGTGCAAGATATTTTATGTCTTGCGACAAACATGAACGTATCAACTCACACGCCGACCTGTTCATCTTTGCCCACTCTTCATCAGTGGTCGTGCTCCTCTTCTTCTCCAGTAGGAGAGTATCCTCGAGGTTTGACGCATTTAGGGCATCCATAACCTCACATCTCCACATCTCGAAAATATTTGTGCCATTGAACTTGACTACATCAATCCTCATATGAGGATTCATGGTCTTAACCGAAGCAATTTCTTCTGCCATCTAGATTTCTTGATCCACTATCTATGCGGAGAATCAATCAACTGGAAATAGATCACTACTTTGATAAAAATTTGATTTTTACCTTTTCCCTGAAATCTTAGATTGAGTTTCTTACCGGATCTACTCCACCACAGATTCCACGAGCCCTCCTTGCATCCTCCTGAGATCGACACACGATCCCACGAACACGAATACCTCTGATCTGAGATCGACACACGATCTCCACCGAATCAGATCCCGAGCCCTCCGAATCTCCAGACAAATCCCAAGCGAAACCTGGGAAGCTCTGATACCACTTGTTGCGCCTACGACAACAACCTGATGAGGAATCTTTGAATCTCCTAAGCACGAAGAACAATCACAAACCGCACAAATACCAAACACCAGAGAAAGCACACGCAAACAAACAATCTAACGAGGTTCGGCCTCAATGCCTTAGTCCCCGGGGCAATGAAAGGGGGAGGTTTATTGATTTCAACAAATCAATTACAACTTACAGCAAAGGGGATCGGGAAAGCTCTGCCTCTGCTCTGCTCTCCTCCACAATTGCTCTCAAACCCTCATACAAGATCTCTCTCAAAGATACCAAAACCCTAGAAATAAAAACAGCCCTTTTATAGGGTTCATAATAACCCTTTCCGAAAACAGCAGACCCGACTGTCGGTCGACCGTGCGGTCGACCGACCCCTTCCACCAGTCGACCGGTCGGTCGACCGAGTGCCCAACAGAGAGTTGGGTACTTTCAGTCGGTCGACCGCTCTCTTCCTGCGGTCGACCGGCCCGGTCGACCGCCACCCCTCTGTGCATGTTGTGCACGTTTGTGCATCACGGTCGACCGGCTGGTCGACCGTTCGCCTGCTCCTGCCGACGGTCGACCGCCCGGTCGACCGTGCTCCTGCTGGAAGAATGTTCTGCTGCTGTTTTTTCTGCTGCTGATTTCTGGTTCTTCTTCGTCTCTTCGTCGACTTCCTCGACGACTTCCTCCCCCAACACCCTGATCACTGTCATTCTTGCCCTGAACTCCAAAACTTGCTGTAAAACAGTAGAACCTGCCCAGTCCAAAGTGTCGACTCGACACTGATCCTTTGAACTGCCTACTGATCAAGCTTGACTGTTGATCACACCTCATTGACCCTTCACTGTTTCTAACAGCCTGACGTCTAAATGTTACTTTTAAAAAAAAAAAAAAAAAATCTTATAAAAAAACATATATATTCTATGCATGATTCTCTAGGCATGCCACTATTCCCACAGTGACAGTGATCGATCCGCAGGCACAGCCATGCTCTGCTTGCTGCGGTGACAAGACGACGCAAAAACAAAAACAACAGCCACGTCGGCGAGCTCCCAAACGAACCAGCCCACAATATTTCTCCTCTCACAGACCAAAACCACCACCTCTCTCTCTCTCTCTCTCTCTCCCTCCCTCGTGATTAGAAAGAAAACAAACAGTAGATGAACAGGCTAGGGATTTTCTTTTAGAGAGGTAGGGAAAAGTCCAGGCTTTACTTTTTGCTATTGCCTGGGATTCTGTGAGAGCCTGAAACATTTTTTTATTGAGCGACGCGACTGCTTCGTTTCTTTGGAAATCTCTTATTCAATGAGGGTGGCCATTCATCTCTAATGTTACCCTCTTAAATGGCCCATTCACTCTTTGTTTTAATATTTAATGTTTTAAAATAAATTTTATTAATTTAATAAATTCGTAATAAATAATTTTAATTAAATATTTTATGTATTCTTTAATTATTTAAATTTAAATTTTGTATCAATTAATTATTAAATTTTAATAATTAAGAATTTCAAGCATTAATCTAGTATTTAATAATATATTAAATATTAATTAAATTAATTGTATATTACTTTACATATTAATTAAATTTACTAAACCTGTTACAAAACAAAAGATTAAAATTGGTGTGGACTAAATGTTAAAGAGCCTGCTAAGCGACCTTTTTGGTCTCTTCAAATTAAGGAGATTTGTAGGGAGTTGAGTTGGGAGGGAGAGAATTCCGATTTCTTAGAGAACAACTCTCCTAATGTCCCTTAATTTGTTGAAGGGCGTCGGATTTTTCGACCCCTTGGAGATGGTCTAAGTTAAAAAGTACAATATATTTTTCAATATTTGATTAGTAACGTGAAAATGAAAGTAAAAAAGTTGACCGCAAAATAATATGAAAATAAATATTAATTATGAAGTTTTTTTAAACTGTAATTACACTGTAAGTTAGATTTTACAAGACCACAAACTTAATTATTTTGAGTTATAACTTATTACAAGTGAAAGTTATATGACCATAAGATTAACTGTAACATTCTGCAAGTAAAGAAATAGTAGTGTAAAAGAAAAGTATAAAAAAGAAAAAAGAAAAACAGAAAAGAGATTTTTTCCATTTTCTTTTTCATGTTTCAAACAAATACTGAAAGTGAGCAATAAATTTTTCTGCTTCTGACTTCCCTCCACTTCCACCCCAAACGAAACAAGATCATAGTGAAAAGGCATGGGAGGAGCTATGTGTGTGAGCGCTATAACAACAATACTAATATGCGTGTTACAAAACAAAAGATTAAAATTTACTAAACCTGTTACAAAACAAAAGATTAAAATTGGTGTGGACTAAATGTTAAAGAGCCTGCCAAGCGACCTTTTTGGTCTCTTCAAATTAAGGAGATTTGTAGGAGTTGAGTTGGGAGGGAGAGAATTCCGATTTCTTAGAGAACAACTCCCCTAATGTCCCTTAATTTGGGGCTGTTTGGTTGCAAGGAAGTGGGCGGAAGTAAGGAAATAAGGAAGTGTAATTGCTCACTTCCCTATCTATGCAAACACTGGAAAAGGAAAATAAGAAAACCTCTTTTCCTTTTATCTTTTCTCTTTTACACAACCATTTCCTCACTTCCAGAGTGCTACAGTTAATTTTGTGGTCATGTAAATCACATTTGTAATAAATTGTAACACAAAACAGTTAATTTTTTGACCATGTAAATCTCACTTGCATTCTAATTATAGTCTATTTTTTATTTTCTTAATTAATTTTTATTTTAATATTATTTTACGGTCAACTTTGTGGTCAACTTTTCCACTTCAACTTTCACATTACCATCCAAACACCAGAAAAGACAAAATATTTTTCAAATCACACTTCCCAACAATATCCAAACACCGGAAAACTTACTAACCAATTCCCAAATTCGAAAGGGAATTATTACTACTTCCTCAATTCCTCACTTCCTCACTTCCACCCTTAACCAAACAGGCCCTTTGTTGAAGGGCGTCGGATTTTTCGACCCCTTGGACATGGTCTAAGTTAAAAAGTACAATGTATTTTTCAATATTTGATTAGTAACGTGAAAATGAAAGTAAAAAAGTTGACCATAAAGTTGACCGCAAAAAAATATGAAAATAAATATTAATTATGAAGTTATTTTAGACTCTAATTACACTGTAAGTTAGATTTTACAAGACCACAAACTTAATTATTTTGAGCTACAACTTATTACAAGTGAGAGTTACATGACCACAAAATTAACTGTAGCATTCTGCAAGTGAGGAAATAGTAGTGTAAAAAAAAAGTATAAAAAAGAAAAAAGAAAAACAGAAAAGAGATTTTTTCCATTTTCTTTTTTGTGTTTCAAACAAGTACTGAAAGTGAGAAATAAATTTTTCTACTTCTGACTTCCCTCCACTTCCACCCCAAACGAAACAAGATCATAGTGAAAAGGCATGGGAGGAGCTGTGTGTGTGAGCGCTATAACAACAATACTAATATGCGTGCTGCCGAGATTGTTGCTGCTTCTTTTTTGAATTGGCTCGAGGCCCTCCCCCTACCCATCAACTTATTTTGTCCCTCTCCCTGTGAATAATAGGATCATTCAATTGCATGTTATGTTATCAGACTCCAGTGTGTTTAATTATTAGCAGATTAATTGGGTTTATTCTTGTAGTGGTTAAAAATTGACCATCTTAACGAAGATGCTGACATGTGTCCAAGCAATCAAGTTATCCTTCCGAAGCTTCTGCATCATTTAATTCGCCCAGCAGCTTTTGTCATGTCAGATCCTCTCCAAGACATCCACAGCTCTCAGAATCATTCTAGGCCATACGTACTTAAGTCAATCTTTACGCTCTGGCACTAGAGTCATCTCGGAGCTACCTCTTATTCCGAAGACATCACCCTCCGGAACCGCTTACAGTTTCGACTTCATCCCAAAAGTCTCCAGTATCGATCATCAAGATCTCCGCCTGCAATTACGCCACCTCTTTCTCTCTCACGTTGAAGACGTGTAACGCCCCTACATTCAAGGCGAACAATTATGAATAATAAAAAGATTCCATGTATGCACTCCCAACAGTCCAGCGCTCATAGTCACGACTGTTACAACAAATTCGCATATAAAAGTTCGTGCAGTTATAGAAACTTTGCCAGCTCTTTTTCACTACCAACAGCTCAGTATAAATGGACCGTCGTCTCCAACGAAGAAAGGGATTAGATGTCTCTAGATCTTCTCTCTAGACTTAACACCAAGACCCTACCAACACTTTTGCAATCAACCCCTATTCAGAGAGACTCCAGGTAATCCCTGTAATTCTTGCAAATCAGCTGATTATAGTGGATTTTTTTCCTCTTCCTCGTAATTTTTTTCTCGATTTGAGTTTCCACATTAAAAATCCGTGTCTGCGTCTGCGTTGCGATCACCACTTTACACTTACACTCTAAACTTTTTCTCTAACTTGTGGTGTATTTTTCTCTAACTTGTGGTGTGCATCGATCATCTGATCATTCACAGCAAAAAATTTCCACCACAATTACCAAGAAAACTATTGTAGTCGGCTGGGTCAACTTTTGTCTCACTATATTTAGTCTCTGTTTGGTTAAGGGTGAAAGTGAGGAAGTGAGAAATTGAGGAAGTGGTAATAATTCACTTTGGAACTTGGGAATTGATTAGTAAGTTTTTCGGTATTTGGATGTTGTTGGGAAGTGTGCTTTGAAAAATATTTTATCTTTTCCGGTGTTTGGATGGTAATGTAAAAGTAGAAGTGGAAAAGTTGACCACAAAATTGACCATAAAATAATATTAAAATAAAAATTAATTAAGAAAATAAAAAATGGACTGTAATTAGAATGCAAATGAGATTTACATGATCAAAAAATTAACTGTTTTGTGCTAAAACTTATTACAAATGAGATTTACATGACTACAAAATTAACTGTAGCACTCTAAAAGTGAGGAAATGATTGTGTAAAAGAGAAAAGAGAAAAGGAAAATGGGCTTTCTTATTTTCCTTTTTCAGTGCTTGGATAGATAGAGAAGTGAGTAAGTATACTTCCCTATTTCCTTACTTCTGCCCACTTTCTTGCAGCCAAACAGTCAAGAAAAAAAGAAAGGAACTTCAGTCTCACAGTTGGAAACGCCCCTTCTCTATTTTATTCATAGAACACAACCTTTGATCCGCTCATAGAAAATTAAATGTTTATAAGTAAAAGAATATTTGATCGGGAAATTAATTAAGTGTTGATGGTAATTTTCTGTTAGAATATATTATTCTTGATAACACTTTAAAAAAAAAAGCCCTAAAAGATCATAAAACAACGGTAAGTGAGATGACTTTAGTAGACGGATTATATCATATTTAGATGGGAAACACAATAACTTCAAATGTGACGCCATATCGTATTAAACATGTGTCATATATGTGTCATAGACATACTTGTTAGAAACAATACCTCAATTTTCTATAAACTTTCTAGAGTTGGTGTATAGTATCGTACTATATTCTTATTAGAGTGATCGTGTCCGTGAAAAATAGAAGTTTAATCAAAGAAGGCAAAAAAAAACTGCTCTCTCTTTCCTTGAAGAACAAACTGGCCAAGAAGACTCTAGGCCACCTTGATGCATGGATCCATAAATATAAATTGACCATACTATATTGTTTATATTGTGTGCACACCAAACAAATTCTCCTATGCTATTCTGCAAATTAAAAACAAAGTGTGTATAAAGTAAAAGATGTCATTGTGCAATAACCAAACTTCACAAGGACTATACACAATAGATACATGGAGAAAAAGGAGTGAGGGTGCCCTACTCATTTGGCTTTTGAATAGTAGCCACAGCAAGCAAACAGAGGAAAGGCCATTGTTCTAGCAAATTCCCATCTTTCTGTTGGACTCTTCTCTCTCTCTGCCTCCCCCTCTCTTTAGGGTTGCCTTTAATTTACAATCTCTTTCTTTAGGGTTGCCTTTAATAATTTACAAGAGGGAGTTTGGGACCGAGGTGAGGGGGACCAAGAGTCTATGAGTGCACAAGTCCTTGTATGCATCCAAAATCCATGCGGCTAGCTTTTTCTGGCGTGGAATCATCACATTCACAAGTATGGGCCAGTGAGCATAAATTCCAAAAAACCGGAAAAATCGCCGAACAGCCCAAATTTGGCCGGTTCGGCTCAGTTTGAGAAGAACTTCGGTTCGGCTTGATTCGGTTCAGTTCGTTTTCAAAATTTTTGAAAATCGGTAAATTGAACTAACCGAAATGATCTTCTCCCCCTCTGCAAATGATCTTCTTTCTCTCTCTGTCTCTCTCCCCTCCCCTCTCTCTCCCACTCTCGCCCCCTGCTGAGCGACGGTGTCGGCAGCGAGCAGCAACGGTCGCAGTGGCATCCCAGCTCAAGGACGATGACGTCACCGCTGTCTCCAAGGACGACGAGGATGTTCGCTTCTCGCCATCCCAACTCAGGGACAATGACGACTAGCTCGGGGACGAAGACGACCCCTGCTCTCTCCCCTCCCCTCTTGCCTCCCGTTCTGTGTCCCTCCCTCACCCTCTCCCTCTCAATCTCTCTTCCTTTCTCTTAGAATCAACCAAAGAAATCGAAATTGAACCGAAAATTTCAGTTTCATTTCAGCACGATTGGCGTTATTAATTCAGCACGATTCAGTGCGATTCGATCTGAATTTTTTTTTATCAAAATCGGACCAAACCGTCCCCAATGCACACCCTAGCATAATCCTACGGGAGAACCTAAAAGTTTGAGCCAGGAGACAAGGAGAAAGAGGCCAAACTTAGCTAGCTCTCCCCCTTTCCTAACAACTTCCGACTTAATTTAATTGACAAGGACCCCTTCGCTTGTCCCTTGGCTCACAACTCAATTAGCTCATGAGCCCCACACGTGACACGTGGGTGCATCACATGTTGTTGCTCAAAAACATTGGCAATACGTGTCCTGGGACTACCACGGCCGATTAATTCCTTTTCTTCTCCTTGGTCACTTCACTTGGTGTGTGATTAAAAGGGAGGATCGTGCGCGTGTGCGTGTGCACGTGTGGTGGTTGGATTCTTCGGATATTCGCAAATGTGTGACAACTTGAATGGTATGAATTAGGATGGTGTAATCTTAGTCGGTCATCCAAAGTGATGCCCCTATAATGTGACCCGGCCCAGTAGCCCAACAACTAAGCCCAGACTGGAGGAGACCTTGAGCTTGCTATCAATTCCCGGTCCAAGTTGGAACTAGCTAGGGACCCAGTCCCAGGCCCAAGAAGAAGCCTAACAAGCATGTTCCATCCAATTTCCAGCTAGTTGGGGAGTAAGTGCAAATGCTTAAAAAGAACCAAATGTAAAGGGTCTGTTTAGCAAGAGAAACCTGATTCTAAAATGTAGAATTGGATTAGAATTATAATCCCAGAATCATGTTTGGAAAAGGGAAGTGAGAATGTTCTAATTCTCTAAGTGACATGAAAAATCTAATTCTCTACCTCCTTTCGTCGAATGTGTTGTGCGCGCTATCCAATCACAACAACCAATCAATAGAGAATCCCAAGATCTCCAGCACAAAGAACAACCCAACAATCACACGAAGAACACACAAATCACAAAGACAAGATTTAACGAGGTTCGGCCTCAATGCCTACGTCCTCGGGGCAATCAATGGAGAGATTTATATTTTAGGAAGAGGATTATAATAGCTCTTCTCCTCTTTGAATGCAAGAGAACTCACAGCTAATACAATTTCGCAGAGATTTTACAAGATACAACCCTAGAAATCAACATTAGGCTTAAATACCCAAATTTGCGAAGCAGCAGATTTTCGCCCAAACCCGACTGTCGGTCGACCCGGCCGGTCGACCGACCTCCACCTAGGTCGACCCGCCCGGTCGACCGAATTTAACCGAGAGTTCGGGTCTTACAGTCAAGGAATTGCGGTCGACCGGCCGGTCGACCGCCTAAGGCCCTGTGCATGCTGTGCATGTCGGTCGACCGGACCGGTCGACCGACCCTGCCTGATTCTGCTGCTGCTGCTATTTTCAGCTGTTGTAATCTTCGTCTTCGTCGTCGACTTCCTCGGCGATCACTCGACGACCCCTCGACGAACCTTATCAACTTCCCCATCAGTAAACTCTCTCTTTCCAACAATTCTCCACCTCGGCGAAGATTTTCCAAAACTGAGCCGATCTCCAACGCTACCCCAGTCTATCACCTGGCAAAATCGACACACGATCTCGACGAAATCGACACACGATCTCGGCTTGCGCGCACCTGTCGAAATCGACACACGATCTCGGCGAAATCGACACACGATCTCGGCTTGGAATCTTTAGCTCAGCTGTTCCTGGAAAACATCGCACATGCCTTCCCTGCACTTCACCTTAGGAGAATTTCCATACCTGCCGATCACTAACCGTGGCTCCCTCTCCGCAACTTCACGACCTCACGAAGACTTCCTTATGAGCCAAACTGACTCTCCACTGACTAGCTCTATCTAGTCTACCTGTCTTCCACTGACGGTCCAACCAAGTCTGCGTAGAACACACCAAACATCATCGGCTTCAACTGGATGCACACCACTTCTTATGCAAGCTCAACATCTTCTCACCGGAAGATCACCTGTTCATCGAGACCACAACACCTCACCTCTCCGTGAAGTCCAACTGGCTACAACGCTTCACCTCTACGTGAAGCCTCTCCACCTCTACGTGAAGCTCCAAACGGCCACACCTCTTCACCTCTACGTGAAGATCCAAACAGCTTCTCGAGAACCCAAATAGCTTCATAAGAGTTGCATCACCAAATGGCTGCGCCTTTACGGCTGCCTACGTACCTTTGCCCAAAAGGATCAAGCTAACCGTAGTTCATTAAGATGAGCTTCATCAAGCTCAAGCACTGGTACCTCTATTTGCAGCAGCGAACCTGTCTGACCGAGTCATATGAACCTCTTCCCGACCATCATGGAGAACAACGGCCTTCAACTTCAGCTTGTCATGATCACAAGCTTGAGATTCATGCTTCTTTCCCCACAAGCGTGGTTTCACCTTTGTTCCTATAGCTGCAAATAACTCGACATCCTCAACAATGTCGTCAACCTGTTCAGCATCACCTTTGGTATCATAAACTCCACCCGGTGTCACCTCCGCTGAAGTATCCTTTGATGCCGAACCAACTGGAGATGATGGAGTAGCATCAACCTCCACCCGCTGCGATCTTCCCTTGGTCTTCGTCCTCTCCACCTGCTGAGAGACGGTGGACTTCAACCCTGAAGTCTCTCCAAAAGTGACATTCCTGCTCATCACAATCTTCTTGTCTTCGGGGTCCCACAACCTGTAGCTGTTTCCCTTGACGCCCAAATAGACAAACCTCTTTGCTCGCGGATTCACCTTGCCATCCTTGGCACTGAAGTAGGCCGACTTCCAAACTCCCGCAGCAAACATTGATCTTGAGCAGCTTTCTCAGACCAAATATCCAATGGAGCTTTACCTCATATCGCAGTCGATCTATTCATGAGATGGCTAGCATACTCTGTCGCCTCAGTCCAAAACGACCTGTCCAATCCTGCATTAGACAATAACTTCCGAACCTCCTCCAGCAAGGAACGGACTACCTCCTTAGCCAACCCATCTGTACCTGTTGTGAAGTGAATTGCAATACCTGTGTTCTGGTCAAATTGTAGGAACTGGTACATGTCCTTCCCAACATTACCAATATGAAGCTCCTTTTTCTTCCTACCTATCTGCCTCTCCATTCTTCCTCTCCACTTCACCAACACATCTAGGGCTTCACCCCTTTGTCTCATGGGATATATCTAAACCTGCCTAGATGAACCATCAATAAATGAGACAAAGTACCTGTGACCTCCAAGCGATGCCGTCTTAGCAGGTCCCCATACGCACATGTGAACACAATCAAGAAGACCTTCATTGTGGTGAGTACTGGTGCTGAATCTCACCTTCTTCTTTTCCAGAACGCTGTGTCTACCTTCCAAATTGCAGGTAGCAGCACCTTCCATTTCCTTCTTTACAGGAGCTTGCAAAGATTCTTCTTCTTCCTGTCCGACCTTTCCCTGCCAAACTTCTGGGCCACCAACATCTGAAGAACTCGAAGTCTCCACCTGATCTGTAATCGTACTACCCTTCAAGTAGTAAAGATTGCCTCGGCGGACGCCCTTCATCACCACCATCGAGCCCTTGATCATCCTGAGATCACCATCTCGAATAGATATCACCATACCCGATGCTTCCAAAGTGCCAACTGAGATAAGATTCCTTTTGAGCTGAGGTACATACCTCACCTCCTTCAACTCTCGAACTATCCCATCATCCATCTTGATGCGAACTGTACCCATCCCTTCTATATTACACGGATGGTCATCCCCCATGACCGTGTAACATCCATCCAGCTTCTCAAAGCTAGAAAACCAGGCCCTGTTCGGGTACACATGATAGGTGGCTCCGCTATCCAAGATACACTCAGCACTATCTGAGTTACTAACAGTAGGGGTATTAACCGAGAGAGAGAACACCGATGAGTCATCATCCGATCTATCTGCCCATGCTAGATTCGTCTCGGTCTTTGACTCCACCTTTTTATCTTTGGCCTTCGGGCATTCTGCTTTCCAGTGTCCTAGTTCCTTGCACAAGGCACACTGATTTCTCTTCAGATTTCTGAAGCCCGGCCTGGACTTCGATCTTCCTCTAATTTCCTTGCCCTTCCGCGATGAACCTCTGCCTCTTACTTCCAATGCCTCCGCCGATGACCCTGACTGAGAAGGATGCCTCTCATTCTTCCTTGTGTCATAACTCATCAATGCAGACGACACTTCATCATAATCCAAGCTCTGCCTTCCATTAATGAAGGTCAGTGTGAATGTCTCGTACTCCTCTGCAGGAAGTGAATTCAGAAAGATGACCGCCTTATCTTCCTCATCTACCGTGACATCCACATTTAGCAGATCTGTAAGAAGCTTCGTATATCGGTTTGATGTGCTCATTTACTATGCTCCCCTTCTTCATCCGAAACTGATACAGCTTACTCTTAAGCTGCAACCTGGACTCTACACTCTTCGTCAGGTACTTCTTTTCAAGGGTTTCCCACAGTTTCTTCGCTGACGTCTCATGTTGCACAAGGTATTTTATGTCTTGTGACAAGCATGAACGTATCAAGCCACATGCCGACCTGTTCATCTTCGCCCAGTCTTCATCAGTAGTAGTGTTCTTCTTCTTCGCCAGTAGGAGAGTGTCTTCGAGGTTTGATGCATTCAGCGCATCCATAACCTCGCATCTCCACATACCAAAATTGTTAGTCCCATTAAACTTAACAACTTCAATCCTTGGATGATTGTTCATTGTCTTAACAGATGCAGTTTCTTCTGTCATTGAGATTTTCCTGATTCTCTATCTATGCGGAAGATCAACTACCTTGAAATAGATCTATACACAGATAAAAATATGATTTTTACCTGTCCCTTGAAACCCTAGATCGAATTTCTCACTGGATCTACTTCAACACAGATTCAACGAGCCCTCCTTGCGTCCTTCTGAGATCGACACACGATCTCCTCGAACACCCAATACCTCCGATCTGAGATCGACACACGATCTCCACCGGATCAGATCTCGAGCCCTTCGAATCCTCAGAAATCCCAAGTGCAACCTGGAAGCTCTGATACCACTTGTTGTGCGCGCTATCCAATCACAACAACCAATCAATAGAGAATCCCAAGATCTCCAGCACAAAGAACAACCCAACAATCACACGAAGAACACACAAATCACAAAGACAAGATTTAACGAGGTTCGGCCTCAATGCCTACGTCCTCGGGGCAATCAATGGAGAGATTTATATTTTAGGAAGATGATTACAATAGCTCTTCTTCTCTTTGAATGTAAGAGAACTCACAGCTAATACAATTTCGCAGAGATTCTACAAGATACAACCCTAGAAATCAACATTAGGCTTAAATACCCAAATTTGCGGAGCAGCAGATTTTCGCCCAAACCCGACTGTCGGTCGACCCGGCCGGTCGACCGACCTCCACCTCGGTCGACCCGCCCGGTCGACCGAATTTAACCGAGAGTTCGGGTCTTACAGTCAGGGAATTGCGGTCGACCGGCCGGGTCGACCGCCTAAGGCCCTGTGCATGCTGTGCATGTCGGTCGACCGGACCGGTCGACCGACCCTGCCTGATTCTGTTGCTGCTGCTATTTCCAGCTGTTGTTATCTTCGTCTTCATCGTCGACTTCCTCGGCGATCACTCGACGACCCCTCGACGAACCTTATCAACTTCCCCATCAGTAAACTCTCTCTTTCCAACAGAATGTTCTACAAGAAAATCATCACGCAGTAAAGTTACACCCTCGAAGCTGCGGAAAGGGTGAAAGAAGTCCACTACTATCTCTATTTCAGACAGTGAGACTCTCCTTGATGAGACTCTTAAAAGTAGCTCTCTCCAACACCGTAGTTTTTCAGGTAGTTTCATTTGTCTTCTATTCCTTCGTTGTGTTTGCTGGCCTGTATGTCTGCTTTATTCTCTCAACTCTGATTTTGTTCAGAACAATGCAAAAAGTATGATTCTGAGTGATCTTATTCACACCACGACGTGGTCATTGGCGATGAAGTTTCTTCCGCTCAGCCTGTCCACAACACCTTTGTTGCTGCCAATGAAGTAAACATTGATGCTACTATGTCTGAGCAAACAACCAATGATGATGCCAATGCTAGTGTTGGCTTGGGGAGCGCGCCCATATCATCATTATTCCTCTAAAGAGACGCTGATCGAGCTTGACACATTGATGCTTCTCCTTCATCTCGTGCCTTAGTGGTGTCTCACATAGAGCTGAAATCAATCTTTCCTACTGGCAATCCTTATTCCATTCCATCCATAATTCTTGCGCTTCAATCTACTACTGTCGTGGTAGACAGAGTCGTTGATGACTTGGGACTGAACTTGTCTCCAACTCCCGCTGACGGCGATGATCATAGCCTTGGCCGCTAGAACCAATAGTAATAATTTTCTAAACTCCTTCCTACCACTAACTGTGAGCCAATAATCAAGGCACGATCCAGCTACGCCCAGTCAATGGCGTCATTTTAGCTAAGTTTGTTAGCATAATTATAGGATCTGATGGCGTCATTTTAGCTAAGTTTGTTAGCATAATTGTAGGATCTGATGGCGTTATTTTAGCTAAGTTTGTTAGCATAATTGTAGGATCTGATGGCGTCATTTTAGCAGTTTGTTGAGGTTGTGAAGGCTATTTAAAAGCCAAGTAGCTGTAATTGTTTCACAGTGAATTGAAAAAAAAAACCTGAAGTTTCTTTTTCCCTCAAAAATCAGTTTGCCTCTCGTTCCCAGTTTGTTGCTAACGATCCTTTGCAGGTCTCGGAGCTGCTCGAAACCAACATCTGGTATCAGAGCTGCCGGTTAATGCCCAAATATCTTCGTCTCAACACCATGACGATGATTTCAGGGTCCTCATTCTCGACAGCACCAGCAACAAAGGAGGGCGGAATCACTCTTCATTACCCAATGCTAATCCCGACAAACTACTCCACCTGGGCCATTAAAATGGAAGTTTTCATGGAGGCTCAGGGAGTTTGGGAGGCAGTCGAACCTGCGGCAGGCGTGGCCGTGGACAAGAAGAAGGATAAATTGGCATTGGCATGCATCTTTCAAGCAGTTCCAGAGGAGATCTTGTTACAATTGGCGAAGTACAAGACATCCAAAGAGGCGTGGGAAAGCTTGAAGAAAATGTACCAAGGGGTTGATCGCGTTAAGAAGGCGCGAATTCAGACCCTGAAGAGCGAGTTCGAGACCCTACGAATGAGGGATTCTGAGTCCATCGATGAGTTTGCAGGGAAACTCACAACCCTGGCGAGCAAGATTCGAGGGCTTGGAGAGAAGATGGACGACGACGTGATCGTCAAGAAGATACTTGTTTCTGTGCCTGACAAATTTTTGCAGGTAGTAGCCGCGATTGAACAATTCGCGGATGTTGAAACAATGCCAGTGGAGGAGATCATTGGCCGCCTCAAAGCTTACGAGGAGCGCATAGTAGGAGAGATGAAAGCAGCGGAAGCTAACTTCTCCTGACTCACGCTGAGTGGCAAGCAAAGAAGAAGAAGAATAGACAGCCTGAACCTTCGTCGAACACCAAGCAAAACAACTCAACCAATCGAGGGCGTGGCAACCCTCTCGGTTGAGGTCGTGGGCGCGGAAGATGAGGTCGAGATGGTTAGAGAGCAGCCCCTCAAGAAGGTGATGGAGGTCGTGATTCAACCAACCATAACAAGTCAAAGTTCAGATGTCATTACTGCAACAAAGTTGGGCACTTCGCGTCGGAGTGTTACAGCCGACGCAGAGACGAGGAAGCCAACTTGGCTCGAGCACAAGATGAAGAGGCCGCGTTGCTTCTGGGTGAGACTCAGGAGGAGTCTCCAGGGGTGATCATGCTTAACGAAGACAAGATCGTACCCAATCTACGTGCTGCAGATGAAGCACAAGTCGACTCAGACATGTGGTATCTCGGCGAGTAATCACATGACGGGCCATCAAAACAAATTTAAGGAACTTGATCGGAGCGTCACAGGGCGTGTCAAGTTTGGTGACGGCTCGACAGTGCAGATCGAGGGGAAAGGCTCGATCCTATTCCAATGCAAGAACGGGGAGCAACGACTACTTCCCGAGGTATACTTCATCCCTAAACTAAGAAGTAACATTCTAAGCCTTGGCCAATTGACAGAGGATGGGAGCAAGGTGGAGCTGTTCGACGACCATTTGAAGGTGTTCGACAAAAGGGGTGTGTTGCTGATGAAGGTCAGGAGATCTGCAAACCGCCTATACAAGATAGTGCTTCAATCTTGCAAGCCTATTTGCCTGTTGTCCAAGCTTGAAGATCCAGCCTGGCTGTGGCATGCAAGGCTAGGACACATCAACTTCTTTGCGCTTAAACTGATGGCAGAGAAGAAGTTGGCCATTGGACTTCCTAAAGTCGAACACCCAAACCAATTGTGTGAAGGCTGCCTCGTCGCCAAGCAAGCCTGACTCCCTTTCCCTCAGCAGACGAACTACAGGGCTGAGAGACGTCTGCAACTCATCCATGCTGACTTGTGTGGGCCTATTACGCCCGCAACTGCAGCAGGTAACAGATACTTTCTCCTACTCGTTGATGATTTCAGTAGGATGATGTGGGTGTTCATGTTAAAAGATAAGAGTGAAGCTTTCAATTCTTTTAAGAAGTTCAAATCACTTGTGGAGAATGAGTGTGATAGCAAGGTGAAGACACTTAGAACTGATCGCGAAGGAGAGTTCTTGTCCAGAGACTTCACTAATTATTGTGAAGCTGAAGGAATTCAACGACACTTTACTGCCCCGTACACGCCACAACAGAATGGGGTGGTAGAGCGTCGGAACAGGACCGTGATGGACACGACGAGAAGTTTGATGAAGAGCAAGCAGGTGCCTGCAATGTTATGGGGTGAAGCAGTTAGACATGCTGTTTATTTGCTCAATAGATTGCCGACGAAGTCTCTCCACGAGATGACACCCTTTGAAGCTTGGCACGGTAAGAAACCAAACGTCAATCACTTGAAGTTGTTTGGTTGTATTGCACACATGAAAGCTGCAGGTCCCTATCACAAGAAGTTAGACGATCGCAGCACCCCTCTGGTCTACCTTGGTGTGGAAGAAGGTAGCAAGGCTCATCGTCTCCTTGATCCTCAATGTGGAAAAGTCCATATCAGTCGGGAAGTCGTGTTCGACGAAGCAGGAAGTTGGGATTGGAGCAGGCCCGACGGAGCTAATCCAATGAGCTGGGTTGAGCTCTCCATTCAAGTTCCAGTTGAGGAAAATGCAACCCAGCCACCACGAAGAGTAGAGGAGCATCCAGCTGAGAGCGTAGGAGACGCGCTCTCACCATTGACGCACGGGACATCACCAGCGTCAAGACAGCTTGCTACACCAGAAGTTGAAGGCTCAACTTCAAGCAACACACCCGCACCAACATCACAATCAAATCAGCCAAGAAGAACCAAATCTCTAGCTGACATCTATGCAGAGACTACAGCAATGTCACCTTACCCAGACATGTTGTACTTGTCAGCTGAAGAACCGGCAAACTATCGAGACGCAACTCTAGAACGGGAATGGCGTCAAGCAATGCAAGCTGAATTCGAAGCCATCGAGAAGAACCAAACCTGGGAGCTCACTGAGTTACCACCAGGTCACAAGCCCATCGGACTCAAGTGGGTTTACAAGGTGAAGAGAGACAACGAGGGGAAGATACTCAAGTACAAAGCAAGGCTTGTCGCGAAGGGCTATGTACAAAGACAAGGTGTCGACTTTGATGAGGTATTTGCCCCGGTCGCGAGACTTGATACTGTTCGATTAATTCTCGCCCTTGCAGCTCACCAAGGATGGCAAGTACACCACTTAGACGTGAAGTCGGCATTTCTTAATGGAGATCTCAAGGAGGAAGTGTATGTAGCTCAGCCCGAGGGATTCATCATCAAGAATCAAGAGGACAAGGTGTATCGCTTGTCCAAAGCTCTTTACGGCTTACGACAAGCACCAAGGGCTTGGAACCTGTGCCTTGATAACTGCTTGAAGAACCTTGGTTTCAGTAGGTGCACCCAAGAACAAGCAGTCTACACGAGAAGCAATGAAGATGGAGTGCTGATCGTAGGTGTATATGTCGACGACCTCATTGTCACAGGAACAAGTCCAGCTGCAGTGAGAAGTTACAAGGTACAGATGATGCAAGAATTCGACATGAGCGATCTTGGATTGCTCTCATATTACCTTGGGATCGAGGTAAATCAACAAGCTGATCACATTTCTTTGAAGCAAACATCCTATGTTAAGAGAGTATTGAAGCAATCCGAGATGGAGGATTGTAACGCAACGAAGTATCCTATGGAGGCTAAGTTGCAGCTCAACAAAGATGAAGGAGGGACACCCATTGATGCAACTCAATACAGGCGTGTCATCGGGTGTCTAAGGTATCTAACTCACACTCGCCCAGACTTGAGTTACTCCGTTGGGATTGTGAGCAGGTATATGGAGAGGCCGACGACCCTCCACCATCAAGCCGTGAAGCAAATTCTCAGGTACTTGAAGGGGACACTTGAATATGGGCTCGAGTACAGGAGAGGCCAAGGAGATGCAGAGGTGATTGGCTTCTCCGATAGCAACTTGGCCGGAGATGCAGATGACAGGAAGAGCACGACTGGTATGGCTTTTCTATCTGAATCAAAACCTAATCACTTGGGCTTCGCAGAAGCAAAAGACCGTGGCCCTTTCCTCTTGTGAAGCAGAGTTTATGGCGGCAACAGCCACAGCTTGTCAAGCACTGTGGCTCAGGAGTTTGGTGAGCGAAGTTACTGGTCGTTCACCCGAGCCAGTCACATTGTTCGTCGACAACAAATCGGCGATTGCCCTGATGAAGAACGCTGTATTCCATGGTCGGAGAAAGCACATAGATACCCGCTTCCATTTCATACGAGAGTGTGTTGAGCAAGGGCATATCAAAGTCGAGTTCGTGCGGACTGAAGATCAGAGAGCAGACATTCTGACGAAAGCACTCGCAAAGCAAAAGTTCGCGGAGATGCAGCAGAAGTTCGGAGTTCTCAACCTCAATCGTGCCTAGATTAAGGGGGAGACTGTGAGCCAATAATCAAGGCACGATCCAGCTACGCCCAGTCAATGGCGTCATTTTAGCTAAGTTTGTTAGCATAATTGTAGGATCTGATGGTGTCATTTTAGTAAGTTTGTTGAGGTTGTGAAGGCTATTTAAAAGCCAAGTAGCTGTAATTGTTTCACAGTGAATTGAAAAAAAAAAAAAAAAAAACCTGAAGTTTCTTTTCCCCTCAAAAATCAGTTTGCCTCTCGTTCCCAGTTTGTTGCTAACGATCCTTTGCAGGTCTCGGAGCTGCTCGAAACCAACACTAACATACTTGAGGAGATTGCTTCCCTTAGCAATACCAACCAATCCTCTCCTACCCAATGAGCAGAAAGCTAACCTGCTTTGGCGATGAAGCATTTGGATGTATATATAGTGACTGATGCCACATCGATTCGATCTTTGATTGTTCGCTCTGCCGATTCCATTCAAGTAACTTTAAAGAAGCCCTTCTCTACTCTGCAACTTTTCGCTCCAATGCTGCCTTCTTTCACTTCCGTTGATGCCACTCCAGTCACCACAGATATTGCGTTGTCTTCTTCTTTTACCTCTCCAGCGGCTAGTTTGTTGCTATTAGCAGAACTTTTAAGAGAAGTTTTAGAATCTCAATGCCTTCAAAGTCAGGTATAGTTTTGCCTTACGCTAGTTCTCTCATTTGTTTTCATAATCAGCTCCTTATTTTTATCCTTTGTTACTTTTAACCCCTTAAAGGAAGATAAAGAAGTTAGGTATGCTTGTGAGAGGCGTACCTCCTCCTCTTTCCCCAAGAGAGACAAACCCTAAGGCTATTAAGGCCGCTTACACTGCGCCACTGTCATTAAATACTAGAATCCTAACATCACCAATTCTTTTATTGGCGCCATCCATACATTATTAAAGGTTGATTCTCGTAATCAGTAAGTATCTTCCATTTTGAGTTTTCTCTCTCAACATATGGAAGACCATCAGAAGTTTATTCGCGACTAGTGGCTGCTGCTTCTTCATTAATTGGAAGCTCGCCATCACATCAACATATTGATGGGGCCAACCATGGCATCTTACCAAAAGGCCATTGAGCTTGGACAGCGACTCAAAACTCTAGGTGATGAGATGAGCCATTATCAAGCGGTTATAAAGCAAATGGAAGAAAGGTATCATGACACAAATGCTGAAGCCACTAAGGCTCAGCAAGAACTGAATGCAGCCGTGAAGGAGGTTGTTCGTGTCGATGAAGAAGCTTCAACAAGTTAAGAAGACACGTTGTCTACCCAAATGGTGGAAGATATGGTTATTGGTTATTAAATTCTACAAAGAGAGCTAAAACCGCCAAACTTGTGATGCAATAGATTCTCTAGATTTGATGTAGCTTTTGCCAAACTTGTGATGATTTTATTTTATTTGATTCAAATGCTATCAGTTGCTTTAGTATATTAATGTAGTTTACATATGCAAAGGACTATGGTTGCCGACCTTTCGAACTAAGCCGCTAGGACGACACACTTTCCTAATATTAAGTTTCCCTTGCAAAGTTTTTGCCATTACTTATTTTGACGAGTTTCCTAGCGTCATATTTATTGCCGTCATGAAAGGGAGAAAACAAGGAAAAATAAAAAGGAACTCTAGCTCTAGCAGCCATCAGTCACCACTTCTATCTGCTCAACGTCATGTTGATCCTCGGTCGCTGCTTCCTGTTGGTCTGCTATCACTGGCTGCTAGCTGCTCCGGCTGGTTGCTGTCTACTCCGTCAGCACTCCCTTCGCTGTCGCTCTCTAAATCTAAAGGGGCCAAGTCTTGGGGGCCAATAGAAAATGTCAAAATGCAGCTGGTCCTACTTTTGGAACATGTAGTTCAATCGGTTGATTATCATCTCTTCAAACCTAGCCTTATTGGTTGTTGCTAACTCCATCTCTAGGGATGTTTGATTCATCCTCATCGTTTCCTGATTCATCTCTGAAACTATAGTGTTTATGGTGTTGATCAGCATATCCAAGCCATCCGAGTTTATTGAACTTACTGCGAAAGACTCTGGATGATGTAGTTGGTGCGTTCCCATTGATTCACGAAGCATGTACGACTTATAGGAAGTTAAGCCATCTCGACTAGTTGTTGATGCAACTCTTGTCGATCTTGGGCAAGACAACACATTTCTAGCGACAGATCTACTTCGCTCGTCAGAGTTGAAAGCCCTAGTGGTGACATGATCTCTTGATTACCTGAGAATAGGGCTATGAGGAGACTTAGGGTTTGAAGAAGGAAGTAGATGAAGAGGGTTTCCCTTTTGGCCTTCTCTTAAATAGTAAATAAGGTGGTTATTTCTATTTAAAGTCATGCTTTAGATTCTAAAAGTAATAATTCTAGTGGGATCTTCTAGATTTTCTTTCAATGGTTATTTAGATTTTATTGGGCCATATGGGATGGTACTATCAAGTACTGCCAAATTCTAACTGATTTTCTTGAGCCACATGACCCACTCTTATTCTTTCATGTTCCTAAATGGATTGCAGAAATTTTCTTCAAAAATTTACCATTAATGGCACATGAGATTATTTCATCGTTAACATCAACGAGTCTCTGCACCTTTGCCCAATATTTTATTGATGAGAAAAATCCTTCCTACTTTGGCTTCCACTTGCCAAGTTTAGAGCGGTAATCTAGCATTCTAGCAGTAAAATTGCCTTCCAAACTAACTCTCCAAGCTGGAGCATTCTGTGCGTTACTTTCTTATTATTATTCTAGGCAATTCTTGCCTTTTGAGATATCCATCTTATTATTTGCCAATCTTATGGCCTCCAATAATTCCTCCAACTCCATATCCACAGCTTGGGTAAACTCTTGGCCAACAAAATGGTATTTTTAGACACTCTTAAGTTATGTACTTGTAGTTCTACTGGGATTACTACTTCATGTCCAAATGTTTGCTGATAATGGCCAACTCCAGTACCGTGTTAGCCTGAGCATAATAAGGGGTAGAGTGCATGAGTTTAAAAAGCAACTCATTTGCAAACTGTCATACTCTTTCTCCTGTAAAGACTAGTAATTAATCAGTGGTGATAGATTCAGATAGATCAAATCAGTGAATTATGTTTCTTTCAATGAATTTTATCACCGTTTGTTAGTTCACCTTTTACTGGCTCAGCTTCAACCCACTTAGTGAAGTAATCATCAGTCACTAAAATATGTCTATGTCTTTTGGATGAATATCTCTCCTATGCATCTATCACCCAGCTCCTAAAAGGCTATAGATTTTCTATAAAATGCAAATCCTTTATTGGAAGATGCTTAAGCTGCCTATGCCTTTGGCATTTGAGGCATCCTCTGGCATAGGCTTCACAATTTTCTGCAATTGTTGACCAATAGACCACTCTAGACCTTAATACCCATATCATTTTGATCCCACATTGGTGGGCACCACAATAACCTTCGTGGACTTCAGCCATATCTAAATTGGCTTCTTTCTGCCCCATGCATCTTAATAGTGATTGTTCAATCTTTCACATAGCCTATGAAGTCCCCATCTAATATGACATATTTAATTACTTCAGTAGCTAGATTTCTATCTTTGCATTGTGTGGGTCTTTTAGAACTTGTATAGTAGGATGACGCCAATCTTGTGGTTCTTTCTCTTTCATTCATATTTCTACTTCTTGTCTGTTCATGTCTATAGCATCCATGGCCTTTCTTCCAAATTTTACTTCTTGCCATTTCTCCTCATCTACCGACTTATAACCTCAAGCGACCTTTGACAAATAATTAGCCTCTTGATTCTCATTTCTTGAGATATGTCACAAATAAGCAACATCAAAATTTACTATGAGCTTAGTGGTCATAGTCACATATTTGGCTAATCTTGAATTAGAGCATTTTTACTCTCCCTTTATGTGCTAGATTACTAGCTTAGAATCACCAATGATTTCAATCATTGATGCCTCTAGCTCTAGCAATAGTTCTAGGCCCAATATGAGAGCCTCATATTCTGCTTGATTGTTCGTGCATTCAAGCTCTAGATTGAAATAAAACGGATATTTATATCCCTTTGATGATAAAATTAATATTCTTACTCCTGCAAACGTTCTCGTCTTGGAGCCATCAAAGAACAATTTCCATGGTAGAAACTTTATGTTTTCCATCGGCTCATCTGGAGCCGTTACTTCTTCTAACCTAACAGTGATACATGGGTGATCTGCTAGAAAATTTGCCAATGCATGTCCCTTGATAACTTTTGCTGGGACATATTTAATTGTAAACTCCACAAATGCTAAATTTCATTTTCCAATTCAGCCTTTAAGTATTTGTCTAGTTAGCATATATTTTTAAACATCTACCTGGCTAATCAACCGCATTTTCACTCTTAGCAAGTACTATCTCAACTTAGTGCAGGTATACTACAACATTAAAAAAAGTTTCTCAATTTGAGTATGACTTTGCTCCACTTCTGACAATATCTGACTCAAGTAGTAAACTGTTTGCTCGTATCCTTCATGATTCTCTTGCGCCACCAAACTGCCCATGAAATCGAAAGTCGCTGAGATGTATTCCAATGGGTGGTGATTCTTTCGAGGGGCTGCAAGAACTGGAGGATTCACTAAACACTTCTTTAAGTCTTCAAAGGCTCACTGATGGGTCAAATCCTATTTGAACTCACATTCTCCTCTTAGTCGTAGCAAAGAAGAAAACGCCTTAGTTTTCTAAGTAAAGTTTATGATGAATCGATGTAAGTAGTTTACTTGTCCTAAGAACTACTGTAATTGCTTCATATTGGTTGGCAGTTCAGCCATAATTATAGCCTTAGCTTTATTGGCGTCCACTTTGGTCTCTCGTTGGTGCACCAGGACTCCCTGAAATCTCATTCTTTCATAGGCTCTTTGCAATCTCATTCTTTCATAGGCTCTTTGCAACACCGTAAGTGATCCCCCGTTCTAACTGATTTAAACACGATATCATTTGATATATACCTCTAACTCTTTTCCTATTACATCATGAAAAATCAAATTCATGGCTCTTTGATATGTGGCGCCTGCATTCTTAAGGCAAATGGCATCACTTCCAAACATTACAAGCCTAAAGCACCCGGGCACCTAAATGCCATCTTTTGAACGCCTTTTTTGGTTATGTAAATTTGATTATATCCTAAATATCCATCCATAAGTGACATGACTTCATGATTAGCCGCTAAATCTAAGATCATTTTGGCCATTGGCATTAGGTATTTATCTCTGGTTTTAGCTTCGTTCAAGTCTTTGAAATCACTGCATACTCTAATTTTTCCATTTTTCTTTACAATATGACCTAATTAGCTATCCACGGCATATCAGATTGGCTCTATAAACTTAGTCGCTAGTAGCTTTTCTACCTCTTCTTTAACTTTGAGCATGATTTCATGAGTCATGTTTCTAGACAACTGCTTTACCAGTTTCTTTCCTGCATTAATAGGTAGACAGTGTTCTGCTAACTGTCTATTTAAACCCAACATCTCATGATAATCCCATGCGCAACAATCTTCATATTCCATCAGCAATTTTATTAATTTACTTTTAATATTTACAGCTAGCATAAACCGGTTGTTTGTTTACATCATCCGCTATGTTGACTTCTTGTAGGGGGACTGGCATATCAACCCTTACTTCACTTGCTTTATGCTGACAGAAATAAATATCATTTATAGTTTTCTGGCTGAGGTCTTCTATTAGCGACTTTTCCAACTGTTATTTCTGTTGAAGCCAATTAGCGCTGCTTATCGCTAACCACACTTGTACGCAGTGAGGCTATGTAGAACCCCCACTTTCAAGTCTACCAACAAGCTTTATTTTTTCTTACTGGACTTTTTAGTAAAATTAACCACGTCCAGCTTCATGTCGAGCAGCTCATATTTGCTCCGCCCCAATTTTTTCAACGTAGACATCGCCAATACATTTATCATTGCGCCACTGTGCCCTAAAACCTTATCCACCATGCAGTCATCGATGCTAGCTTCCACATATAAAGGTTTAAGGTGGTTTGAAGTCTTCCTCGTGGGCCTAGATAGAGGGAAGTGGTAAAAATGGACATTCTGTTGATTCAAAAGTTCAATCACTCATGTTTTATGATTCTCAACTCATGTAATTAGAAATTGATGATCTTGAAGTTGTTTTAAATAATACATGTTGTTGATTAAGAAACAAATATACAAGATCAAAAGTTTCAATCAATACACATTGAACTGTCTCTCATTAATGATTGAAGCTCAAGAAGTCGGATTCAATTCAAGATCTATATGAAAACTTCGTTTTTCAAAATTAAGAGTTTAGTTTGTAAGTTTAGACGACATGTTAAAGCATTAAATTATAGAATTTATAGCTCAATCTTGATAGCACACACAACTTTGTTTAATGGTTTAAGGAGTTTTTCAATATATATATATATATATATATATATATATATATATATATATATATATATATATATATATATATATATATATATATATATATATATATATATATAGAGGAATCTGTACCTCAGCCTGCGGGCTGAGAGAGTTTCTCAGCCTGCGGGACGTGGCTGAATATAGGCCACACATCGGTCGCAGAGTGTGGGCGCCACAAAAAATCAAAAAATCCCGCCTAAACAATCGTGAATCAAAAGGACAAAAATACCCTTTTAAATGACGACTGCGACTTCTAGCATTCAAAAGTAAAAAAACATTCCATGGTCGCAGACTTAATACAGAATAAAGAATACAAGACAAAAAATGCTATCGCATAGCAATGCGACCTCCTTCGGTACTGCGACCAAATTCGCAATCTTCTTTCTCATGCCTTCTGTAAAAGAAGTAATTAATATTATATCTACCGTGATACAACACCAGTCTAGAAAAAAGATATGCACTAATGTTAATCTCGAGAAAGGAAAGATGTGCACCATACGTAATCTAAAGATATAGCCAAACAATTCTATAAAAAGTTAATTTGTACTTCGGATTCTCCAGCAATAAGTCTTCAATTAAATATTTAATTTTTTTTACCACTTCCTACCATACTCAACCCTCACCTGTAACAATTATTATTACTATTCATGTTCTTCCACAATATTCACCTTTATATAAAGCTTGTAACTAATATATTACCTCATACCTAAAAAACTATAATTTTGCTCTTCCTTTTCAATTTGATTTCAAAAACTTTCAAAAAAAAATTCATTCTTGAATCATGTCTTCCCCATCTTCTTCCTCTGAACACTCAGAATTCAACTTCAATCAATCCCCCACCGGTCCTTTGTCTTTAGGATATTCTAGTGAATTTGATACCAGTCTGGACTTCACTCCTTTTGACTATCTCACTACATCAAATAATGTATTAACTGATCCTCCTATTCATGATGATAATGAATTTTTCATGTGGGTTAGTGAAGAAGACATTATTCCTCTGCCACTTGACGGAGACATGCTTGATGAAAGCATGTCCTCTGATGCTGTACGCTCGCTTCCTAGCAACGGGTCAGACGAAGAGCTTGATAGAGACGATCCATTCTGGGAGTTCATCGGTGAAACAAAAAAACCTCAAAACCAGCAAGATGATGAGGAAATAAGTGATGAAGAGGAAGAGCAGAAGAATGAAGACGATGAATCTGCTTATGATGGTGATAATGACGAGGATTAGGATTTCCTGATCTTCTGATATTCAATTATATTTTGTCTTCTTTTAAAAGCTTTTAATTCTATTTTTTTTGTAAGGTCTCTTTCTCAATATATTAACTTATAAGCTCTTTTAATTACATATCCAAACTGCGACTGCTGCTCTTAAACACTGCGACCATAGTCGCAATCCTACTACGGATGCAATTTATGGTCGCAGTTAATCATTTATCAGTTCCCAATGCGACTTTGGTCGCAATAATGTACTGTTTTGGAGTTCAAAGTAATTTAAAGTTATAGTGTATTAACTTTTAAACTGTTTTGGATAACTGAATAGTCACCTAGGAAGTATACAATTTTTGGGAAAAGATAGAAAATATATTTGAGAGATATTCACGTGGTCCGAGAGCTTAAACCTTTTGAATTCCGGGATTAAAAATATATAAAGGGTCATGAGCAAAGGATTAAAAACATACCATCCTCTTCACCGGAAAGAAGCCAATACATTCAAACAATGTCTTCACCATCACCACCGTCTTCACCGGAAAGAAGCCAATCATCAAATGATGATTTTATGTTTAGTTCTGAAACAATGTCTCGCTATGGGTCAGAATCTGAGCTTGATACAGACGACCCTTTCTGGGAGTTCATTGATGAACCAAAACACAAACATGAAGAGGAAGAAAGCGACGATGAGACTGTACCTGAAGAGGAGGAAGAGACAGAAGACGAAAGCGATACAGAAGACGAAAGCATGACTCTTGACGACGAATCTGATTACTATGGTGATGACGACGATTAGAAGTTAAAAAATTGTATTTTGTTTTTCTTTTTAAATATATATAAATCAAATTGAGTTATTTATGGGAGTTTTTCTTTTTAAATATATATAAATCTGTTTTCTAAAGTTATTTGTGTGAATTACATTTTTTACTACTATGTATCGGTTGAAATACTGCGACCATGGAGGCAGACTTAATAAATACAATGCGACCAAGGTCGCAGTTGCTGGTCTTTAATCTTAATCAACAACAACACTGCTACCTTGGTCGCAGTTTCTGACCGCATCAGACAACAGACAACTTTTTATTTTTCATTTAGATTCAAAAAAATGACTTAATCCAAAACAACACTTAATAAAACAAGAACACGGCGACCTTGGTCGCTATGCATGTTAATCTAAAGGAAAACACTTACTTAACGTACTGCGACCAATATCGCAGTCCATGTAAAGCGACCTAAGACTGCAGTTGTTGGCCATCTTTATCAACAACAACACTGCGACCTTGGTCACATTTAACCATGTACACTGCGACCATCTTTATCCTTAACAACACTGCGACCTTGGTCGCAGTTAATAATTATATTACTTCACCCTTAAAAATTTTTAAAATGAAAGGTTGCGACATTGGTCGCAGTTGCTGGACGCAGACTTAATAAATACACTGCGACCCTGGTCGCAGTTGCTGGACTTTAGTCTTACTCAACAACAACACTGCTACCTTGGTTGCAGTTTCTGACCTTAATATTAATAAAATAAACTGCGACCTTGATCGCAGTTGTTGGTGTTTAGTCTTAATAAAATACAAAGCGACCTTGGTCGCAGTTGCTGGTCTTTACGAATCAACAACATCACTGCGACCTTGGTCGCAGTTGGTGGTCTTTATAAATAATCAACAACAACACTGCGACTTTGGTCGCAGTTGATGGCCGCAGTCTTAAAAAAATAATCTCCAATCTTGGTCGCTATTGCTGGTTTTCAGTCTTAATCAACAACAACACTGCGACGATGTGACACGTCACCGCAACAGTTGCTTAGTCGCAGTCTTTGGTCGTAGTGTCGACCCTGGTCACAGTAGTTACTGTTTGCAATGTATCTTATGCGACCTTGGTCGCAGTGTCATCTATGATCATAGTTGTTTTCTTTGCAATGCATGGCTGCGAAAAAGTTCGTAGTTTATTAAAAAAAACAAATATGCTTTTTATTTATGTCCAGGCATTTATCTCCAGGAATGTGCAAATGATACAAAACGATCTCTTATATAATAAGATTGAAGTGTTACAAATACAGCAGTACAAAAGAAGACTAAAACATCAAAAAAATCCCTTGTTGACTAAGAGCAATCTTCTTCTTGAACTCTGGTGGCAGCAGAATCAATAAGATTGAGTGTTACAAAGAAGACTAAACATCAAAGTAGCCAAGAAGATTAAACATCAAAAAATCCCTTGTTGACTAAGAGAAATCTTCTTCTTCAGGTCTGATGGCAGCAGAATCAATAAGATTGAGTGTTACAAAGAAGACTAAACATCAAAGTAGCCAAGAAGACAAAACATCAGAAGAGCCAAGAAGAGCCCTTGTTGACTACTAAGAGCAATCTTCTCCTGGAGGTCTGGTGGCAGCAGAATCTTTCGTTTATGAACATCTCTTCACCAGAAGGTTATCCAGTGAGCATGGAGTTTCCTCGATGTGACTTCTGGGGTAAGAGAGGGAGAGTGAGACCTCACAAGGTATGCTACCCACCACTATATCCACCACATCCCCCGCCGCCATACCCACTCTGACCATCCGTTACCAGCAAGCTTGACTGGTGCATCAAGTCAGAGCAGATCTCGGTGAGGATTAAGTCCTCGTCAGGGATCATGACTTCTTCCCTTGTGAACGACGAGGACCATGACTTCTTCCCTTGTGGACGATGAGGTCTATGACTTCTTCCCTTATGGACGAACATCGATAAAGTTCGTCAATAGGGTCATCTTCATCCATGGAGGCAGGCCCCTGTTAGAGACTCTGAAGAAGACGAAAATTCTCAGAGCAATTGCTCTCGAAAGAAAACAGTCTAATTATGGACTGTTAAAGGGAGAGGGTGAGCCCTATTTATAGGCAGCCCATAATAACAATAATTAATGGTTCATTAATCAGAATCGTCGGCATTAATCGTCTCCAACCGCCAGCGCCGGTTTGGCATTAAAAGACATTAACGCCTAAACCCAATGAAGAACCGACCCGTAGACAACCGCTTCGGGAAACAACGAATGGTGCGGGTTCGTCAACATAGACTTGACGTTAAAAGATCTCATAAAATCTTTATGACAGGTCGCGTCTCACGGACTGACTCCAAGTCGCATCAGACAACAGACAACTTTTCATTTTTCATTTAGATTCAAAAAAATGACTTAATCCAAAAAACAACACTTAATAAAACAACACTTACTTAACGTACTGCGACCAAAGTCGCAGTCCATGTAATGCAACCCTAGATTGCAGTTGCTGGCTATCTTTATCAATAACAACACTGCGACCTTGGTCGCATTTAACCATGTACACTGCGACAAAAAGACTTTGGCTAAGGTCGCAGTTTAAATGTACATTGCGACCAAAGACTCTGAATACATTATATTCAAAAAAAATAATTACTTAACGTACTGCGACCAAAGTCGCAGTCCATGTAATGCAACCCTAGATTGCAGTTGCTGGCTATCTTTATCAATAACAACACTGCGACCTTGGTCGCATTTCACCATGTACACTGCGACCAAAGATTTTGACTAAGGTCGCAGTTTAAATGTACAATGCGACCAAGACTCTGACTACATTATATACAAAAAAAATTAAAC
This sequence comes from Agave tequilana, assembly GCA_038442645.1. Lineage (NCBI taxonomy): Eukaryota > Viridiplantae > Streptophyta > Magnoliopsida > Asparagales > Asparagaceae > Agave > Agave tequilana. The sequence goes on from JAVJIF010021085.1 coordinate 58,114, forward strand.
TATAAAGTAGAATTTTATCGCAGGCTGAAAACATTGATCTGAAAAGATTTTATATTTTCAAAAAAAAATTTATCCCAGGCTGAAAAGGAGAAACTACATCTTTCAAAAAAAGAGGTAAAGAAATAAGGCGAAAAGTAATTTATATCCTATAAAGAGCGGCAAAATAAAAGGGGGAAAAAATAATAATAAACAATAAGGAAAAGTTATCATAAGGGGTATTTGGTAATTTAACTTCTACCTAAAAGCGAGCCGCAAGTCAGTGAGGTGACAACTCGAGCCACGTCACCGCAGGCTGAGAGAGTACTCTCAGCCCGCGGGCTGATATACAATTTTCTCATATATATATATATATATATATATATATATATATATATATATATATATATATATATATATATATATATATATATATATATATATATATGAGTATTTTCAAAACAAGTTTAAAAGTGTTTTGATTTTGGTGAAAAATTGATTTTAATATAGACTAAATCTCAAAAATGAGTTTTATCTTTTGAAATATGTAGTTGAGTCTATCCACATATATCAGAGCTCAAAATATTTGAAGAAACTTATTTTGTTTGATTTATGAAGTTAAAATTAATTCTAATTAAGTTTTAGTAAAATCAGAAAAAGATGAACCATTTTTGACATCTTAATCAATAACTACCGAAAATGGATGCCCTGTGTGCATGTGTCTGTTTTTGAACTTAAGAACTTTTGACAGATTCTCTGCACACTTTCGGCAGCATTTTCACGAAAGTTCAGAAAATTTCAGAACAGACTCATTTTCGACAGTTTAGTTAGTATTTTCATTAACTGTCAAAAAGAACTTTCGATAGCGTCAAATTAATTTTCGACAGCGTTTTTGAGAGAGTAAAGTTTTTTATAGAACTAGTTGATTTTCGACATTTTAGCCTTTGAAAACTTGGCCCCGTTGAAAGTGCTTACGACAGTCAATGTTGTGCTTTCAAAAATGAATTTTTACGTCTTAAAAACATAGTCGTTTGTGACTGTTAACTGTTGAAAGTTTTGCACCCATTTTCAATAGCTAGTAGACTTTTCTATGCTGAATTTTAGCAAATATTTTTCAATTCCGTTGCTATAAATTTTAATCATTTTGTAGAAATTTAAACAACAATTTTAACAATAGTTTTGAGAATAGATTTCAGTGCTCAATCCACTTCCAAATATCTAAGAATTTTCTCTACAAAATTTTCATGTTTTCTTTTTCAATCTTCTTTTCAATTTCACACACACAAAAGCTTGAGTGTTCAGCTCTCAATCTATATTTATAGGGCTTGTAATTTGTGAGAGTTTTCAGTGATCATAGTGTAATCATATCTTATTCTTTATTGTATAGGTTGTATACCTCTAGTGATAGAGGTTGTGAGAAGTCGATCTTGCGAGATCACCATTTACAGGAGTTGAGGCTCCAGATTGATCCAAGAGGGATCAGACCATAGGAGTTGCGGCTATCAGAGTACCTATATTGTACAATGTGGCCTGTTGGTAGCTTTTAGTCCTTCGATTAATCTATTTTAATTACCAATGATACTTCTTCAGCAGCTCAGACAGATCTTCTTCGGTTACAGAGCTTGAGATTGTGCTCTCGGAAGTCCTCTTAGGAGAAAGTCTATTCACCGGACCATATAACATGGGTTACTACTGCGAATTATAGAAACCAGGATTAAATCCAAATGAGATACTGGGAAACTCATTCTCTGTTCCTCATATTGGACTCTGGCCCATCCCTGCATTGGTTTGTAGTCCGGCCACTGATTGTACTGTCCTCCTGAGATACACCCTTTTCCTCTGTATTCCCGCAGCGGCATGGACATGGGCCGCTTCAACGTTGCCATCATAGGATCCTTTGGCTTGGGCATCCTAGAAGGTCCCGCTTTTGGCGATTTCGGCGCCATCGACTCCTGCATTCTTATCCCTCCTGGGCTTTCTTCTTTGGCTGATATTGAAAAAAATAGTCGCAAGAGGGGAAGAAAGTATACAGAGACCTCTTTTTTGTACATGACAAACACAAATGTTGAAAGTTCAGTTATATGGGGTGAATAGGTGAAGCGTTAATCAAGTATGGAATTTAAAACTTTTATACTAATAGAAATGATTTTCCAAAGAGTGAAGTTGAATTCTCGGTGAAAGGGCTCTAGAATTTCTCCTCAAGATTCTAAACAATAGATTTTGTAATGATATTTCAAGCTTGTGAGAAAACAAAGACTTTGAAAATGAAACTCTTTAGAACACAATAGGGAAAAACTTCTTTGATGATATAGAAACTAGAAGAACAAAACTTGTATTTCCAAAAACTTATTTTTTTTATTTTTCAAAACTTTGAAACACTTGAAAAAATATGTATTTGAAGCTCAAAACTCGTTGAAAACTCTTTAAAAAGTAGGCAAGAAGGCACTAGAAAACTGGTAGAAAAACTCTTATAAAATCTTAAAGAAAACTCCCCCAAACCCCATTATATAGCCCCAAGAAAGTAGGAGCCGTTGGCGCATAACCTAGGCCAAATAGTCCTTGCAGTTGACTGGCAGGTCGATCGCCTAACGGCTATATTTTTAGCCATTGGGGTTTGCTGGTCGACCGGGCCCAACATCTAGAGAGCAAAGCTCTTTGGCGATCGACAGCTCGGTCGAGTGAAACAAACAGAGACACTAAGTCTCTCTTTAGTCGACCGACATTCACAGCCCTAGGCTTGCCATAACCAGTCGAACGGGCTCAGCCCCAAAATAATATTTTTGGGTATTTTTAAATAACCTTTTAAATCCAATTAAATCCCAATAAATCTCAATAAATTCTACAAAAAAAAGTTCATGTAAATATATTGAAATACAAATATGTGTGATAAAAAAATCAACACATATTGCAAATATGTGAATTTTTTTTGAGATAAAGAATTTAAATCTTAAAAAAACCATATTTTTCAAAAACCTAAATAAATGGAAATCTAGTTTTTTCAAAAACTTGTATAAATACAAAAAAAGCTATTGAAACTCAATTGAAGTCCAATCTGTATAGATAGAATCCAATACACATATAAAATGATATAAAGTTATTTTTAACAATATATTTTATAAAAATAACTTTTTGTAAAACGAAACTTAAACTAAAATCAACTCATCAAAATAAGTTTTTAAAACACAATAGAAGTACCAATATGTATGAATGAAATTCAATACACATATAAATCAATGTGAACTTGTTTTTGATGGAAATCTATCCATGAAACTGAAAACGGAACCAAAAATGGGTTAGACTGAAAACTAAAATTTTATATGTGTGTGTATAAACTTGAGCAATCAAAACTATTTTATTCTATACACAATATCTTAACTCATAAACTTTACACTCAAGTCTTCTTGAAAATCTTTTTCTCCATGTAGATTTGATCTAAACTTGATTTCATCGAGCTAGACTCCTTCTTGAGTACTTGATGCGATTTTTAAGCTTGAGCTCTTGAATCAATATGTGTTAGCTTGAAGAAGTTAAACACCAACTAAGATCTTAATTGAATATCTGAAACTTTAAATAACACAAGATCATTAATACTATAACTATATAAGTTATTCATCATCAAAACTAGAGTGATAGGCCTTTGGGCCAACAATCTCTCCCTTTCTGATGACGACAAAACTCATAGAGTTATATATGCATAGATTAGTGAAGAGCTCAAAAAGCTCTCCCTTAACTCATACATAAACACAATCACGTAAATATATTCAATAATTTCTCATATATAAACATCAAACATATATGCATAAAATATGAATACAAGTACGCATATATAAACACAAAAATCATCTCCCTCTTTTTGTCGATTCATCAATAAAGGGGTAAAGAAAATAAAGTATATGTATATGCAATATAGATCTATGAAGAGGAGAGATGTTAAGTTAGGCATTATATAGACAAGGGATAACTAAACCCCACCCACATAGACATTATATACAATGTATAGACAGAGATGTTAAGCTCCCCCTATACATGTGTATGATATAGAGAAGAGAGATAAAGCTCTTCTTTATATAATACACTCATTAAAAATTTATATATAGAGAAGACGTAAGTTAATGTAGACTGTCTAAAAATCATTAAAGACAAGTCATCAGATGACAGAGTCTATGCTTCAGAAGCGAGGCTAATTAAAGCCACTCATGCAATACCAAGACGCAGGGCTCGAAGCCCACGCCCCAGCATCCCTCCAATGGCAAGACGCAGGGTTCAAAGCTTGCGTCTCAACACTACTTCAATACCAAGATGCAGAGCATGAAGCCCGCGTCTCAGACGCAAAGCTCGAGACACGCATCCAACATTACATCAATGAGGGAACACAAAGTTTGAGGCTCACGTTTCAACACCAACGCGATGTTCAAATGCGGAGCTCAAGATCCACGTGCAGTATTATCTCAACGGCTAAACGCAGATCTCAAGCCCGCGTTTCAATTACAGAGGAGCCATGTGTCTCAGTTATAAAAGAGCCCTACGTCTCAGTTATAACTACCCTCATTACTGGGTCAAGTACTGCCCACGTAATGAGGGGAGCTAACTTTCATCATAGAGGGTTTTTAGGAGACATTTTTACCCCTGGAACCCCTATAAATAGCTCAGTTTGCTATTGAAGAGGGGTCAAAAATTTTCAGTAAAGGAAGATTAGCTTAACAAAGAGTTCAACTCTTCTACTAACTTATTGAGTTCAAGTTTTTGCCTAAGTCTTTTTGAGATTTCATTAGATATTAGTTGTGCTACTCCATCTGTGATTCAAGGAGAAGAGTTCCAGAAAAGCTTGACGTTCTCTCGGTCAACGGAAAAAGGATTCACTTTCCACCGCTACGCAAAGAACTCAGCCTTAAATAAAGAGAAGATCCAAGCTTGAGTGTCTTCTCTCTTGTAGTTGGAATTTGAGTTGTTGTAACTTTCATTGATTCAAGAAAATTTTACAATACACTTTAAAATTTCTTCCCCATACAAGAGATGGCGACTCCGCTGAGGACTACTTTCTCTACTGATGAGTAAGTTGTGGCGCAAGATGATGTCAATTTCATGAGAAAAACGGTCAAGTCACTCGTCGTGAAATTTGACCAGGCAAAGTACAAAGAGTTCCTCTCTTTTGGCTTCAAGAGCTCCAGGGTAACGTGGCAGTACTGCTCAGAGATGCGCTTTCAAGTCTCTTCGGAGACTTCCCCAAAGATGGCCTACGCAAACGGCGCCATTTCTGGCCGCATCGTGCATGTAGCCCGCATCAATGTCTCCCACGAGACCCGCGAGGCCAACGTCATCGAAGACCAATCTTTCCACTCCCCTCCTCTCAACATTCCTCAGCTTCAGGTTACCGGGAACCCCTAACAACCTGTGAAGCATAACCAGAATGCTGAATATCGACAAAGGCATCGCGCACATTAACAAAAGATGAAAGAAGCTGAAAAAACTATCTATCCAGCAGATACAGGACGTGAGGCTCAGGCCCACGTCTCTTCTGAACTGCATCAAATGCGCGAGGTCTGCGTCTGAATACCAAAACACAGAGCTCAAGAGGCTCGCATTTCTGAGGCCCTACCTCATAGCGTGAGTTCAGCAACGAGAGGTCCACGTCTCATCTCAGAGACACGAGACTTGCGTCTGTACGTTAGAACGCGGGACTCATGAAGTATGCGTTTCTCAATTGTTGCCAGGCAAACATGACAATCAGTAACACGATGTCCGTGTCTCTTCTTAGCAGAGGCACGAGACCCGCGTCTCAAAGCCAAAACGCGATAGCCGCGTCTATTCTATAGAACATGAACTCCGCATCTCTGAACCCTGCGCCCCTGAGACTTGCGTCACAGAGTTGTGACTCAAGGTTAATATTCGCTCCCCGACGGCTAAGGTCAGAAGGGAGCTAAAAAGTTCTCATCGTCAGATACTCGAGGCTGGTCTCTTCGATCCCCCTCCGACGGATCTAAGGGACTATTTGATAAAGAAGGTGAGTGTTCATCAAATTACTCCACAATACTGTTGTGAACGGCTTATCACAGCAGTGCTCTCTGAATGCCACTGCAGCTCGCATGTATGCAAACAGTTAATGTTCAATTGGTTATCGTCTACGCCAGCCTCCCACTCGGCCAAAAGGCGTTGCTTCTGCACGAGGAGAACCTTCTCTGATGCGGAGTACCCTGAAGTTACTGTGAACATGGTGGATTCAAGCACTACGCCGAACAGAACTAAAGGGAAGCAGCCAATAGTCAGCTCCGACGAGTCTGACACTGAGCCGGAAGGAGTGTACTGGCATCCTGCACTAGGACTGGTGCAATAGCCCTAGTGGACTACAGCGCCCTAGCCTGGGGCATCGAAATAAGTGAGGCACACTCTGCCATCGCAGAATTACAGGCCTCAAACTCTTCCGTGGAGAAAGAAACCTTCACGTATATGGCGGAAACTCCTAAAGAAATGGCTAAGCGCTTTGATCAGCAAGCTCAGGTCCAGAGGGAGCAACTCGATATGATTCGTGCTCAACAAGAATCTGTCGACATCCTCAAATAGATGCTTTCGTAATTGCTTGAGGACCAAAAAAAGAAGCCGAAGACCAAGACTCCTTCCAAGAAGTCCAAGGGCAAGTGGAAGGAAGGGGAAAGCTCGTCCACTGCACATACCGAGGAGGAGGAGCATTCCAACTCTGAGTCATCTAAGACTCCATCTAAAGAAGAAGACAATTCAGAGAATGGAAGCATTTATTCCAAAAGATGAGTAAATTGGAGTAGCGTCTTGAAGCTCTCGCCAATCGGAAAGACCTTCAAGAAGTAGGAGTGGTTCGGCCGTACCCGGCTGAGTGGGAAAGCTTTACCGTACCCTCCCAAGTTCAAAGCTCTGACCTTGCAGGCCTTCGACGGTAAGGGGTTACCAAACCAGCATATATACTACTTCAAGTCTCAGACTAGGAACATAGTATCAAATGATGTCATCCTAGCACGTTTATTCATCGGTACCCTAAAAGGGAGTGCTTTTGAATGGTTCATGAAGCTCTCAGAAGGCTCTATCAAGAACTGGGGTGATCTGGAGAAGCTTTTCTCACCCATTTCTTCGAAGATGATTTAGAGATTACCATGCCAACTCTCCTGGCGATGAGGCAACGGAAAGGGGAGTCAGTTAAAGTATTTGTGGAGAGATTTTGGAATATGGCACTCTGATGTCCCAGTGATATGACCCAGGCCACCCTGGTGGATATATACCGCAATAATTTGCAAACCTCACTCCTAAATCAGATAGGAGTAGCTGAAAGTCGTACCTAAAGTAGTTGGTCTGGCAAGGCGAGTAGGCAGAGGAGATTATCGTCAGGGTTAATACAAAAGAAAACAAGCCCAGACCCGAGAAGTCGACAAGGCGCATGCCAGAGGCGTCTTTCCAAGGTAAAAGAAAGGACACACTGCCAACAGAAACAAAGTCCCCCTCTAAGCCCCAACCGGCTAGAGGGAGTAGCTCTTTAACCCAGTCATGCGCCAACAAGCAGTACTCCTTTAAGGATGAGCATGTAAATTCGTTGTTCAAGTTACTTAACAAGAGCAACAGACTAAAGCTTCCTAAAGTTAGACGTCCTAAGGAGGTGGGCAAGACCAACAACCCCAATTACTGCTTATACCACAGGATGCTAGGGCACCCTACCAAAAGTTATTACATCTTCAAAGATATTCTCCAAGCTTTGATTGATGCGGAGGTGCTCAAGCTCCGCCCGGAGCAGAAGAAAGTGACAACTAATATGATGTCATTCCTTCAGTTCGGGGTACAACTTCCAACGTCGACCGGAGTAGTTCCCATTCCGAAAGGGGAGCTAAGTGTTCGGAAGGAGGAATTGAATAGAGCAAGAGTTCAGAGTAAACCGTTTATGTCCGTGTGCTGATGATCAAACTCTGAATATATATGAAGATTTACTTTACTCCTTCGAATTACCGTTCGTAGTACAAGCTATAACGGGTCGTATCCGCAAGGAGGGCTAGTGATAGAAGCGTTCAAAGTTTTTGTGTTGAAGTTTTTGAGAAGAAAAATGAAGGTTCTTCTTTGTTCAAAAATTGAAAAACAAAACAAAGTACAAGGAAAGTGAAGAATCTTTGTAGAATTTTTAAGAAAAGAAAAACGGAAGCAAGGAAAACGGAATGAAAAACGGTGATGTTGGAAAAAGAGAAAGTTTTAGAAAAGAGTTTTAAAATTCTATTGAGAGAAAGCCATGACTAACTAACATTCTACACTACTAACTTATTTATCTCGTTGGGTGATTCATGCCTCATGTAGATTCATTGGCAATAGTCCATCTTGCTTTGTCAAATCAATATGTTGTCCCAAATTGAGAATGTGTTCTCATCTTGGCTTGACTAGGTGGCCTTCTTGGATCATCGACTCCCAATAGGTTCTCAATAATGGAACATAGGTATTCACACTTAGGTATGCTAAACAAGAATGTAAAATTCATTAATTCATCAAAGTTATAACAAGCTAGCATGAAATAAGAAACTTGTACAATAGGTGTTAGCATACTAAAGTGACCCATCTTCATGTTCCATCAAAGTACTTGTTTAAGAGACAAGGCTCTAAATGAGGCACACATGAATCATATAGAGGTCATACAAAGCATTCACTAAGAATTAAAACACTACTCATCTTCATTGGGAATAAACAGACTTGTTAATTACAAGACTAGAAATGAAAACATCTAATGATTCATATGAGTTGACAATCACCCAAGAGTTAGTAGTTAGTAGTGTTAGAAGTTAGTTAGTCATGTTGGTGGATTAGTTAGCCATAGAAAAGAAAAGCAAGAAAGAAAACATGGTAGAAATAAGTGCAAGAAAGTAAAGAACTAGGAAATAAATGCAATAGAACAAGAAAATTGTAGAAGGGAAAGCTTGAGCCTTTGTATTGGAGATGTCACTTCTTCAATTACAGAGATCTCTCTTACCCTCTCTCTCTTTTCTGTTTCTAGAAGGAGAAATTGAAAAATTACACAAGAAGACTAAGAGAGAACTAAAGAAATCCTAACTATTTGCCTAAACAAAATGCTATTCTCTCCTCTCATTTTACAGAGGCCCTGGGGGTCCTTTTATAGGCTTCAGGAGAAGATCGCAACCCATAATAGCCGTAGGATCAATTGCCTGATCAACGGCCAAGGATATGCCGCGGATCCGTGGCCAGGACCGCGTTTCCACGGCAGCATCTTGGCCATTACGCCAGCGATTGCTCTGACATTCCGTTACGCTGTAGGTGCCCAGCTGGAGCTTCTAGAAGTTGGGGAATATGCCTTGGTCCGTTCCAGAATTGGGCTTCCTTGATGTGGGCTTCTAAAAATATTTTTAATTCCTTAAAAATTTCAAGATTTAGGCCTTCTTCTCCATTAAAGAATGGACCTGAAAAATAAGAGAGAAAAGTAATAAAAATCCTATTTTTATTAACATAAAACATAGTAAGGTGATATAAAATGATGTAAAAATGAACTCCAATCACACCCCCATACCTAGTTTTTGCTCGTTCCCGAGCAAAATAAGTAAAGAAAAAGAGAAAACCCTAACTAGATTATTACACCACTTTCGTAGGTGACACGATTGCACTGAGTTCGTGCAACAAGCCATTAAACCTCTAGGTTATCCTAGAGGAGGAGTGTTGTCTCTTGAGGGTTTTCAGCGGATTGCACCCACAAAATCCAAAGTAAAAGAAAAAAATGTTAGTGGTTTTTCAAAAAAGAAAAGGAAGAAAAAAGTTTATGATCCATTTTTTTCAGGAATTTCAGTGATCTTTCGGTTTCAGGTTGCCCTAAACTTTTTCTTCTTATTATAAGTCTCCATTCGAAGTTTCGTCTTCAACTTAGGTTAAGTTTTTAAAAATAGAGAGAGAACTAGATTTTGTATCAAGCCTAACATATATACATTTATATGTATGAGGAATTGTTCTTAGACTATGATACATTTATTTATATATATATACATATTTGTTTGTTATATATATTTTTATTTTTATTTATTTATTTATATATTTACACTTATTTATTCCCTTAACTTCATTAGGCTTTCTAATTCACCCATGTGGTGATGATGGAGAGGTTGGTTGTTGGTGGAGAAATGAAAGGAAGAAGATGAAGGAAAAAGGGAAGAAGGAAGGAAATTAAAAGGAGAAGAAAGAGAGGGAAAGAATGGAAGAGAAATGGAGGGAAATGGGGTTGTTTGCTGCTGTGCTTGCAGCAGGCTGCTGCAAGGGAGTGGTCGGCAGTGGGGTGGTTGGGGTGCAGGTAGGGGTGCCATCGGATCGGATACGGATCGGATATTACCTCTACCATATCCATATCCGCACCCAACCTTCGGATACGGATACGGATACAGATATTGGCGGATGTGAAAAAATGATATCTGTATCCGCTAAAATCGGATATCGATATAAATCGGATATTAGCGGATCGGATGCGGATAATAATCGGATATGTAAAAAATGGATATGGTTAAAGATAAATTAAACAGAAATACTTATATTACTTTTTATCTCATCTACTACAATATTAAATGTGATACATATTATGATATTATTGTGTACATATCAATACATTCATCATTCATTGTCATTCGACTTCTTTAACAATAGATTACACGTCTTCCGGTGCTAAATGTCGATTCGGATGCCATGGTTGATGTCGAAATACTCAAAATATCTTGTGGTACTCTTGCAAAAATCGAATACTTTCCACTATTACTTTTTTACCAACTCAAAATATCAAAATTTAATGCCTTATTCCATTGAAGAATAGTCTCCTCCATACCGATATCATTATGAAGCACGCAACATTCGGATATCGGATCGGATACGAATAAGATATTACTTTTACCATATCTGTATCCGCACCTACCTTTCGGATACGGATACGAATACGAATATTTACAGATGTGAAAAAATGATATCCGTATCCGGATTGGAGGCGGATTCGGATGCGGATATCCGCGGATAATCCGTATCCGGTGGCACCCCTAGGTGCAGGGCATGGAGGAGAAAGAGAAAAGAAGAAAAGGGAAAAAGGAAAAGGGGAAAAAATAAGAAAAATTTATAAATAAATTTATTATAAAATAATATAATTATTAGAATATTCTGGGAGTATAAAGTATAGGATTGGAGAAGGAAAAAGTAAGAAAAGGAAAGATTGGAAAATAATATTATTATTTTAATAAGGCGAAAATTCGACTGTTTCAGAAACGTTCTGAAAATTTTTCAAAAATAGAAAATATTATTTTAAGATACTTGATAAAATCAGATTCAATAAATTCAATGTAGTTTTCAAATTAAAAATTCTGAAATCTTTCGGCGATACCAGCCGACACCAGAATCAGTGAAATTTTGATAAATTTAGAAAAATCTCAAAAAATATTTCTAGATAGAAAATAAATTTTAAGAAGTAACATGAAAGCCATTTTTGAAAGTTCAATCCCATTTGAAAACTAAAAATTCGGGAATCAGTCAGCGATGCAAACCGACACCGGTTTTCGAGATTTTGCAGAAAAATTCTGAAAAATTTCAGAAAATCATGAAAAATCTAAAATATTAGAAAACAGTGTCTGAAACTAAAATCGTTCAAATCGGAATATCATAATGGTCAAATCGGGCGGTATGCCGGTATCGGGTTCCCGGTCCGGGTCAGGGCTGACTCTAAGACTGAGAATCCGGATCCGATACCAAAAATATGAGAAATCACAACTTAAAAAATAAATACTGAAATAAAATTGTAATAATACAGTTAAAAAAGTCAGGACACGTATCTGGGTACGTATCTCGGAAATGGGGTGCTACAAAGAGTAATTTGCGTATAGTCTTTATTGATTTAGAAAAAACTTATGATAAGGTGCCAAGAGAGATATTATGGTGGACATTGATGAAAAGAGAGTCCCCATCAAATATATTGACATAATTAAGTATATGTACGATGGATTAGTGGCAAATGTCAGAACTTGTGGAGGCATAACAAGTGATTTTTCTATCACAATTGGATTGCATCAAGGATCTGCATTGAGTCATTCTTATTTGCCATAGTGATGGATGAACTTACTAGAGCTATTCAGGATGAGATACCCTAGTGTATGCTATTTGATGATATTGTCCTAGTAGATGAGACGAGAACTTGGGTAAATACCAAATTGGAGTTATGAAGGAAAACTATAGAATCTCAAGGTTTTAGATTAAGTAGGGCCAAAACAGAGTATATGGAGTGTAAATTTAGTAAACAGGAAATCTGAAATTATAGTATTGTGAGACTAGATGGACAAGAAATACCGATGAGCAATTATTTTAAGTATTTGGGTTCTATTATCCAAAAGGATGGAGAGATCGATAGTGATGTCAACCATAGGATCCAAGCCGGCTGGTTGAAATGGAGGAGCGCAATAGGAGTTTTTTGTAATCGTAACATTCCGTTATGGCTGAAGGAAAGTTTTATCGGACTGCTATTAGGCTAACTTTGTTATATGGCACAGAATGTTGGGCTATAAAGAGACATCATGCCCAGAAGATGAGTGTAGCAGAGATGCGCATGCTCCGTTGGATGTGTGGTAACACACGGAGAGATAAGGTGAGAAATGAGGATATTCGTACTAAGATAGGTGTAGCTGAAATCACCTAAAGGGGGGAATAGGTGATAATGCTAATCAATACACAAATTTAAAATGTTATGATGCAACGATCACTCAAAGCAAGATTAGAAGCCGAATATCTCGTGAAGGGCTCTGAACTCCTTCCTCGTGATTCCTCTAGATAAGAGTTTGAGGTACGCAATGCAATCTTGATGTATGAGTATTGATCGACAATATAGCAATGAATATAAAGCAAGTAAATAACACAAATAACTAATCGCAAACACTGAGATTTGTTTCGAGGTTCGAGCACCCAGCTCTACGTCCCCGCCTTCACCCAAAAGGATTTAGAACCACTATAACTTTCACAAAGAATTACAACCACAAGGGAGCACCCAACTCCTCAATCACACTCCTCTAGTCCAGAGGTAGTGCAAATACAAGAATATCTTGGTGATCAAAAGACCACAAACCCTCTTATGAAAAACTTTTTCCCTTACAAAAACCCTAGAGAATAATGTGTAGGATTGAAGCTCAAGTTTTGTAAGTAAAAAAGAAAATAAAATTGAAGAGAGTTTTGAATCAAAAACTTCAGTGAAAAGAGAGAATTTAGAGCACAAAAAAACTGAGAGCAAAAACTTCTTTTGAGAGACTTAAACTTGATTTCTTTTGCAAAGGATTGTTGTGATCTCTTCAACTCTAATCATCCCTATTTATAGGATAGAGGTAGGGATTTAAAAGGTAAACTGTTATAATGAATAATTAGAAAAGATTAGACCGAAATCCAGCCCTAAAAGTCATTTGGAGAAGAAAAACACGTTTTAAAACGTGTTTAAAAAACTAGCCGTTTGGGCTGAAATTAAGCTCACGGTCGACCGGCCGGTCGACCGGTTTTCAAAAAATATAACCGTTGCCAGCCCACGGTCGACCGCCCGGTCGACCGTCCCAAACAGAGACATAGGTGATTTCAGTCGGCCGAAGCTTGGTCGACCGACATGGGTACGACCGCCCGATCGACCGGGTAACGTGCAAACATCCACACACCCAAACGGTCAGAAGTGCGGTCGACCGCCCGGTCGACCGTTCTGACCTAAAATAAAGCCGGTCGACCGTCCGGTCGACTGCAACAGGCCAAAATGGATCTTTTTGAAAATGGTATTGAAGATCTAATAATTTTTAAAAATAATTTTGATCAAGACTTGGTACACTATATAAAATAGAGTTTATAAGTATTAAAATATGTTTATAAAATTGTTTTATGTAAAAGAGAAATATCTTTTGAAAATCATGTGCAAAAACTTGTGTGTGGGGAATATTGAGCTTCAACACTATACACTATCCTTTAACAAACTAAAAATATAAAAACTGAGAAAGAAAGTCTCCGAGCCGCGTTACGTCAAGCTAGAGCCTCCTCTCCTATGAAAATGTCCTCTTGCGCCATTGACCTTTTAGCGCCATTATCCTTGCAATATGCTTAAAAAGCCATCAAGACTAGTACAAACCTGAAACTCATTCTAAACAACTTATTAGTACCAAATAGCTTCTATGTGTTTTGTTATCATCAAAACTTAAACAAATAGAGAGTGTAACCTTTTGGGCCAACAATCTCCCCCTTTTTGATGATGACAAAACATATAGGCTATAACACAAGATATAAAAGGGAGGTAAAAAACTCCCCCTCAAATAATGCTATATTAAACAAGTATAAAACAATTTATTATGAGAGAATGAGAATTTTTGAATACAAACCAAACAACAAACCATCCATCAAAATATCATAAAATAACAAACCAAACAAAACATAAACTTCTCCCCCTTTTTGTCATACATCAAAAAGGGATATATTAGCAAGAAAACTTTCTTATTCAACAAAACAAACATTAAGTTCATCACATATAAAAGAAAATCTATTATAGTCAAGTGGTTTAGTGAAAATATCGGCAAGTTGCAAATCAGAAGAAACATAATCAATCTCAATATCACCTTTCTCAAAATGATCTCTAAGGAAGTGATATCGAATCTCAATGTGCTTGGTCTTACTATGTTGATTTGCATTCTTAGTCATATGAATAGTACTAGTATTATCACAAAATATTTTTATATGATCATAATGCAAATCATAATCAAGGAGAGTATGTTTCATCCAAAGGACTTGAGCACAATAAGCCCCCGCCGCAACATACTCCGCCTCGGCGGTTGAGAGGGCTACCGAATTTTGTTTCTTGGAAGACCATGAAACAAGACAATTACCAAGAAATTGACATATTCCACTAATACTCTTCCTATCCACTCTACAACCCGCATAGTCGGCATCCGAAAAACTCGTCATTGAGAATTCTCCGTTTTCGGATACCTAAGACCCATTCCAATAGTACCCTTAATATAACGAATAATGCGTTTTACCGCAATTAAATGAGATTCTTTGGGACACGATTGGAATCTAGCACAAAGACATACACTAAACATAATATCCGGCCTACTAGCCGTTAAATACAACAAGCTACCAATCATGCTTCTATACAATTTTATATCAACACACTTACCTTGGTCATCCTTATCAAGCTTGGTGGTGGTGGCCATGGGAGTGTTGCAAATTTTTGAGTCTTCAAACCCAAATTTCTTGATGAGTTCCTTGGAGTACTTGGCTTGACATATGAAAATCCCATCACGCATTTGCTTGATTTGAAGTCCAAGAAAATAGTTCAATTCACCCATTAATGACATCTCAAAGTCACGTTGCATACACTGTTCAAACTCCTTGTAAAGTAACTCATTAGTAGAACCAAAGATTATATCATCAACATATATTTGAACTATAAGAATGTCACTATCAACATGTTTAGTAAATAATGTGGTATCTACTTTGCCTTTAACAAAATCATTTGAAAGAAGAAAATTAGAAAGCCTTTCATACCAAACTCTTGGAGCTTATTTTAAACCATACAATGCTTTATCAAGTTTGAAAATAAAATTTAGATGTACATGATCCACAAAATCGGGAGGTTGTTCAACATAAACTTCATCATCAATAAAACCATTTAAAAATGCACTTTTTACATCCATTTGAAAAAGTTTAAAATTTTTAAAAGATGCATAAGCTAGTGTGATCCGTATTGCTTCAAGCCGTGCTGCGGGTGCAAAGGTCTCCTCAAAGTCGATTCCTTCAACTTGAGTGTAACCTTGGGCCACTAACCTAGCCTTATTCCTAATAACATTTCCTGACTCATCCAACTTGTTCCTAAAAATTCACTTAGTACCAATTATTGGTCCATCATGGGTCTAGGAACAAGGTGCCAAACTTAGTTGCGCTAAAATTGATTGAGCTCTTCTTGCATAGGTAGCAACCAATATGAGTCACCCTCGGCTTCGAGGATGTTTTTGGGTTCAAAATGAGATATGAATGCAAAATTTCCACACAATTCATGGAGTTTGGAGCGAGTAGTTACCCCCTTTGATACATCACCTATGATGAGATCTTTGGGATGATGTGAGGCGTATCTCCAATCTTTAGGAAGTGGTTGTGATTGTTCCACTTCATCCTTTTGAACTTCACCAATAGGTTCTTGCTTGTCATCTTGAATGGGTGAGTCAAGGATATTTTCTCCATGTCCTCACCTAATGAGTCAATCTCTACAACATTCTCAACAATAGCATTAGATTCTTCAAATTTAACATGCATAGATTCTTCAATAGTATGAGATGATTTATTGAATACTCTATATGCTTTGCTAGTATTAGAATAACCAACAAAGATTGCTTTATAAGCCTTAGCATCAAATTTACCCAAATTATCTTTAATATTCAAAACAAAACACTTACATTCAAAAACTTTAAAATATGAAACATTTGGTTTTCTTAAATGATAAATTTCAAAAGAGGTTTTGAAAGTATTTTTACACAAATAAATACGGTTTGATATGTAGCATGCGGTGTTTACGGCCTCGGCCCATAAGTATTGAGGGAGACCATATTCACTTATCATAGTCCTAGCCATTTCTTGAAGAGTTCTCTTCTTTCTTTCAACTACTCCATTTTGTTGTGGAGTTCTAGGATATGACATTTCATGCTTAATTCCCTTTTCATCACAATAAGTCATGAAGAGTTGATTTATAAACTCACCACCTCTATCACTTCTTATCCGTAAAATCGAGAATCCTTTTTCTTTTTCAACCCTCTTTCGAAAAAACTTAAAATGCGAAAAAGTTTGATCTTTATGCTCCAAAAAGAAAACCCAAGTGAAACGAGAAAAATCATTGACTAAAATAAACATATCTATTTCCATTTAAGCTTTTATTTTTAGTTGGTCCAAAAAGATCCATGTGAATCAATTCTAAAGGCCTAGATGACATGATATCTTTGATTGGTTTGAAAGAAGACTTGGTTTGTTTCCCAAGTTGGCACGCACCACAAATGCGGTCTTTTTCAATCTTCAAACAAGGAATACCCTTCACTAATTCCTTAGAATTGATTCTAGCAAGGTGATCAAAAGATGCATGTCCTAATCTTCTATGCCATAACCATGAAATCTCATCAAAAGCATTTAAACATTTAGTAGAACAATCCAAATTAAGCATGTCAATAATATAGACATTATTTTCACGAAATCCAGTGAGAATACAATCATTGATTTTACAATCAAAAATTTTGCAAGAAGATTTATCAAACACAACTTTGAGACCATGATCACAAAGTTGACTAATACTAAGCAAGTTATGCTTAAGCCTATCAACAAGAACAATTTTTTCTATTAAAGGAGATGCACCAATCTTAATGTTACCTATACCGATGATGATGCCCTTGGAGTCATCTCCGAAGGTGACGGTGCCACCTTCAACGTACCTTGATAGGGTTGTAAAATTATTGATGTCCCATATCATATGCCTTGAACAATCACTATCAAGGTACCACCGCTCCTTACGTCTTGGAGCCTTGGTGTGTACCTACATCAAATAATTTAAGACTTAATTTTGGTACCCATATTTTCTTGGGTCCTAAAGAGTTAGTGTTTCGAACCCACACAAGATTATTTGTACTATTTATATGATCATAGCAAAATTTAGCTAAATGACCATTCCGACCACAACAAGTACATTTGTAAATTCTTCCATATTTAAAAGCATAATGTGCATGTGGTTTACGAATATGTGAATTGTGAGCATGGGTAGTTTTAGCATGATTGACATGTGAAGTGTTTGCATGATGAACATGTGAAGTTTTGACATGAGTTGTTTTATCATTTTTAGCATGTGGAGTGTGCATATGCCTTTTTGAAAACATATCTTCTAATTTAGTAGTATTAAAAGCACATTCTTTTAAAATATTTTTCAAATCATTGATTTTTGTTTTTAACATGGAAAACTCATTTTCATCAATTTTGGGATATTTAGCTGATAGGTAGTAAAAAGTGCATATTTATCACTACATTTACTATCACATTTTCATATTTATTCTACAATTATGCACTATTACTAATGTTTTATTATTTATTGTGTGCAGGCCTTGAGTAATAAAAAATAAAGAAATAAAAGCCCAAAAGAAGCCCAAAAAGCCCATGTCCAAGCCCAATGCAAAAGCTGCAATTACCAGTGCCAAAGTTGCAATTAACATATGCAAAAGTTGCAATTACTAAAAGAAGAGGAAAGAGATAGACTTCTACTCAATCCTAATCACTTGCAGGGCAAGGATAAAGATAAAAGGAGGAGAGTGCAAAAATGAAATTCGTTTAAAAGATTTGGAAGATTTGGATTTAGGGTAACTTGCTTCTCAAGTTATCCCGAATTTTCAAAATAAAGAGTCGGGATACAACTTCCAGAAGAATATACCCAGATGGACGGACCAGAGGAGGCCACGCGCGAAAGAGCGTGGCCAAAGACCACATAATGGCCGCGGAAACGCGGCCAAAGCCGCGTTTTCGCTGCAATCCAGATGAGGTTGGCCAGCTGCTTTCATGGAGGAGTCGTACCGGGACTCTACGTCTTCCAGCTCCTATAAATACCCCTGCAGAGCAACAGAGAAGAGCGTACAGAGTCGAGGAAAGAAATAAAAATTAGGATTTTTCTTAGGCTAACTTGTAGATTGTAACTTAGGTTTTTTTTAATTTTCTTTTATGTAATTTTTGTAACTGAGAGGAGAGGATACTTTCATGGAGGAAGGAGATCTAGCTTGTACTGAGGTGACATCGGTGTAAGTAATCTTTTCTTCCATTGTTAATTGAATCAACTCAAAGTTTATTTTTATTCTTCTATTCTTGTTTTGTTTTTGTTTCCCTCTGATGTCTTGCAATCCAAGAGAATCTGATAGCTTCGAGACTGTTTAACCGTTGAAGTGCCCTTGATGGCCTATGGTGATGAACAAACATTCTCTTGCTAGTATAGTTTGTCTTTTATTTTCGTAGTGTAGATCGAGAAGGGGGAAGATCCTATACGCCATGCTTGAATGCCTTCAAAGACAAGGTAAGTCGTTGCAACGGATCAAAAGTAAACAGGCCGAAGAGGTAAGTATGTTTTCTTTAGTTTTAGTTTTCTTTCTTTTATTTTTAGTGTAAATCACCAAATTCCAATCTTTTTCACACTTCTTCTTTTTCATTGTAAATATCATATCATTGTAAATATTACTTCTAGTTTCTCCATCTTCTTAATCTATCACTTTCTTTCTAACCTGACTTTAACAACTATTGATTCAAACACTTTAACCCGCATAGCCACTTGCTATAGCGGTAGTATTGAGCACCTTGCACATCCTATTCTTAAAACTGAAATTCTATATTTTGTGTGCAGGCAAAATCTCAATCAAATTTTGGCGCCGTTGCCGGGAGGGACGGTAAGTTATTCTTTAAAAAAAAACTAATTATTTATTTATTATTTTTGTTTGCAGGATCAGAGAACAGGAAATATAACTGCAGCAAAGGACATATAGCAACTCTGTGCCTCTGCCCTAAAGGCAGAGCAGCAGAGCCTACTACAGCGCCGCGTTTGCGCGACAATTGCCGCGTTTTCGCGGCCTGAGTAGTGAACTACTCACTAAGTTTTCTACTGGTTGCTGGAAAGTTAAAGTTAGACTTGTTGTTCTGTTAATTTTTCTCTGTAATCACCCTGCACACTGCTAATTAATTAACAGTAACCTATTTGTTGAAAAATAAAAAAATTAGACTCTTGCATCTTAGGCACGTGTCTATTTAATTTTTTTTAATTCTATTGAAGAGTGCTGGTGACAAGGTACGTTTGCATTGCATATAGATTAGGAAACACTCTTGGATGATTTACTGCTTTTTGAGTGATTACTTATCTACTGCTTACACGTACACAAAAAAATTTAAGGGCATAACCCATAAATAACATAAGGTGGGATTTCATCACCCTTCCTTGGCCCACAAATCATCTCTGTTGCACTCACAACCCTAACCCTAAATAAAAATTGACTAGACGTTGGCCCTAGGGACATCTCGGACTCAATTAGGAGATTATCCTAAGGGGGAACGGTGTTGGAATTTGACTCTTGCAAAATCAGTGTCTAGGAAGGGGATTGAGGGCCGAAAGCCTGAAGATTGGTGGTTATTTAATTAAGGAACGTCTTTGACGGAAAACCTCCCACCAATCTTGCCCTGACCTGGCTGATTAACTTGTGGTCAAAGTCTGCATTATACCTCCCGTGGACAGTCTAACCAGTTAGGAGTCATCTAGGTCATGGTCTACCCTAACTTAGTTTAGAATTTTTTTTTGTTTTTCCTTTGTTTGCTTATTTGTTTGTTTTTTTTTGTTTGTATTGTGTGATATGGCTTATAACAACAATTTTTCCAATTTTAATCCATATTACACACCAACCTCTTTTTCAGATATTACCAACCCGGCATATCATAACTTTGACCAACCTAGTGTGTCGGAGTGGTCTTATCCGAATGAATATAACCCATGCCCCCCCATCTTATGACATAATTTTCACAACAATTTCAACTCTTCACAGAGTCCATGGGGATTCGCCTCCCCCGAGTCTAATTTTCAACCAACTTGTCCTCCTTATCCACCTTGTCCATAATATTCCAAGATTCATACTCAGTTCCACCAGTTCATAATAGAAAACCATCTATCTTGGAAATGATGAGTATGCATGAGTCCAAGCAACAATCACCATCAATCTTGGACATGATGATGCGTGAGTCCAAGCACCAATCACAAAATCTGACCGACTCACAATTTCATCACGATTATCACAACAACACTTCATCTTTTCAAGTCCAATCACAACAAAATGATGCACCAATCGATTATGAAAAGATGCTTGAAGCCATGACTCAGGCTAGAATCGATCGTGATCATGAAATAGATATGATGGTTCAAACTTTACATTCTCACCGTTCGGCCATTTCTGATAACCATTCTGTTAGAGCTGAAGAGTCACGTTGCTTTGGAAAACAAGATTCTATTTCAGTACAATCATTTAAACTTGCCCAAACTCCAATTTTTGAAAATGACATTGATAGTTTGGCAAGTTATTCATTTCCTGAAATAGAACTTGAGAATGATCCTGACCCTCAACTTTGTTATTCAATTCTACTTCCTGATCCAATAATGACTCCGGTGTCTTCACCTGATTTCAATTTTCTCGAGTCAACATTGGATCCTGTGCCAATTCATTATGAAATTGATCGCCAATCTTTTATGATCATCATATTGAACTTGACCAATTTCATACTGTTGAAAGTCCCATTGACAAATTGGTCAGTTCTCATTTTTATGATATTGAACTCAATGAGATATGTGACCTAGATTCTCAAATTTGTGATCCAGTTCAACTTTCCGAATCAATATTGACTCCTGTTTTGCTACCCAATTTGAGTAATATTTTAGAGTCAGTTTTGATTCCCACACCTGTCATTCTTGAACTTGAATCACCAATTTTAAGTCACATTCTATTGTGAGAAAATGATTGTGGACTTGAGTTTCAACTTCTTGATTTGGACCCACTTCTTGAACCAAGCTCGACTCCTGAACCATTACTTGATTTAAGCTACTTTCCTGAGTCGGTATTCGTTCCCGTACTTCTTAAGTCCAAGTCAATCATTCCATCTTTTCACACTCCATTTTGGGACAAGGCGGTTGACACAATTGACTCTGAAAATAATTATGAATTTGGAAATTAGATGGGGTGGAATTTTTTTCATACATACATCATTTTAGTGGGTTATACAAGAGAGATTTCTGGTGGGTTCCTCCGAGTTCCACGAAAATTCGATTGGGCCGCATTTCGTGGACCAATTAGACCACCACCGGAACCACCACCTTAAGGTAATATTTTCCTTCCCTTTCTTCTTTTTCATGCATACATGCATTCATTCATACATTGAGGACAATGCATGAGATAGTTGTGGGGGAGGATTTACTAAATACTAACATAGGTAGAAACTAACTAAAAAAAAAGGACAATATTTTGACTTATCTTTTGAAAGAAATCCAAGTTAGTCTTAAGAATTAGGAAAATCATGATTAGGATTTCTAAAAACTTGGTCAAAATAAATAAATTGCTGAATTTTTAGGTATAGGAGGAAAATTTGAATAAGTAATTAGTCTTAATTTTTACCTTAATGAAATGTGTATACCTAATACACTTACACATCTAGGATTTTAAGACAAAAAGACTCTTGTGCCTTATAAAAATATATATAGTAACATAAAAAACAAAGAAATTCACTAATTAAGCTGGATACATGTGCCTCAAGAAGCATAAGTATTCACGCCTAAAGGTGATTTTATAAATAAAGTCCTTAGTTTTTTGACCTAGTTCACTCGAATTTGAGTCTGTGGGGTGTTTTCTCACCCGGTGCCCTAAGACCAACCAGTTTGGGTTGCCACCGACTTTAAGTTCGCTACATAGGTGGATTAGAAAGCCTAAGAAAACTAAAGAATATTATCTATATATGTACTAACACATCTAATAGTCAATTAGTTAGGTATAAGGGCCTCAAGAAGCCTTGATACTTATACGAAAGAAAATTAGATGAGTTATACATATTAAAAAAAAAGAGAAAAAAAATATATATATAAAAAATAATAATAATAATAATAAAGAGGCATGAGAATCCAAGTTAAAGAATTCCTAGTAAAGATTCACATGGATGCATATGACTTAGGGTAACGAAAGAGACTATACAAAAATTTAATTTTGATCCTTACCTAAAATGGATTACAATTTACTATATAAAGACTAAATTTAAGAATGAATAAAAATGATAATCCTAAAAACTTATAGATTACCTAGTTTCTTCAAACATATTTCAAATATTTCTTTTTTATGGATTTTGTGGGTGTAATACACTGAAAACCCTCACGAGACAACACTCGTCCTCTAGGGTAACCTAGAGGTTTAACGGCTTGTTGCACGTGCTAAGTGCAACCGTGATTCCTACGAAAGTGAGTTAGGATAGATTAATTTTTCTTTTCTTTTTGATTTTTACTCGAGGACGAGCAAAAAGATAAGTGTGGGGGTGTGATAGGTAGTAAAAAGTGCATATTTATCACTACATTTACTATCACATTTTCATATTTATTCTACATTTATGTACTATTACTAATGTTTTATTATTTATTGTGTGTAGGCCTTGAGTAATAAAAAATAAAGAAATAAAAGCCCAAAAGAAGCCCAAAAAGCCCATGTACAAGCCCAATGCAAAAGTTGCAATTACCAAGTGCCAAAGTTGCAATTAACATATGCAAAAGTTGCAATTACTAAAAGAAGAGGAAGAGATAGACTTCTACTCAATCCTAATCACTTGCAGGACAAAGGATAAAGATAAAAGGAGGAGAGTGCAAAGATGAAATTCGTTTTAAAAGATTTGGAAGATTTGAATTTAGGGTAACTTGCTTCCCAAGTTATCCCAAATTTTCAAAATAAAGAGTCGGGATACAACTTCCAGAAGAATATGAAAATCACCTAGAGTGGGTGAATAGGTGATAATGCTAATCAATTCACAATTTAAAATTTATGATGCAACAATCTCACAAAGCAAGTGAATATAGCAATGAATGTAGAGAGCAAGTAATAAGAGTAATGAAAATAGAGCAAGAAATAAGAGCAAGTAAACCAAACGCAAACACCGAGAATTGTTATCGAGGTTCGAGCACCCAGCTCTACTTCCCCGCCTTCCCCAGAAGGATTCCAATCACTTCCACTATCACAAAGATGTTACAAATTCACCGAGTACCCAACTCCACATTTCAAGTACAAGAAATCTCTTAGTAGTCAAAAGACCACAAACTCTCTCTTGCAAAATTCTCTTCCCTTATAAAAGGTCCTTAGAGAACAATGAGTAGGAATGAAGCTCTTGTGTGCAAGGAGAAAAGAAAAAAGAAATCAGAGAGTTCTTGAAAACACTTCAGAAAATAAGAGAGAATTTTAGCACAAAACCAAGAAACCAAGTCTTTTTGAATGCCTTAAACTTGTTGAAATTTTGATAATTTTCTAGTAACCAACCTCTCCCTAAACACCCCTATTTATAGGAGAGGACTAGGGTTAGGAGATAAAACATATTTAAGGCTAATCAGAAGGTATTAAAACCAAAACATGTCATTTAAACACACTTAAGTGAGAAAAGGACAAAAAATAAACCAGCTTAGGAAATAGCTGTTACTGTTCAAACGGCTACCTCGGTCGACCGGCCCGGTCGACCGCTAGTTCAAAAAAATAGCCGTTGCAGGCTAACGGTTGACCGCCCGGTCGACCCAAAAATACAGAGATCAAATGTCTTGCAGTCAGGCATGTCCGGTCGACCGTTCGGGTCGACCGTGAAACGTGCACACTGATACGCTCGGCTGCCAGAACTCCGGTCGACTGGGTCGGCCGACCGGCTTGACCTGACATTGGGTCGGTCAACCCTTGCGGTCCGACCGGCTCAGGTCAAAAGCCAAAACCAAAACAGAATTTTGAGGAGAAATCTATTTTTAACAAAATAGTTTTGATAGAGATATATATAAATGGATAAAAATGAGTTTGTAGTCTGAAGATTGTATCCAAACTATTTTTTGTACATATTATAGGAAATATTTTTGGAAACAAGGTGTGCGCAAAAACGTGTGTGATAGAGCTTCAAACCTATTCACTATTCTTTAACAACTCTAAACTAAAAACAATCTAATAAATTATCTTGAGCAATCTTGAAGTCTTGAGCCATGCAATGCCTTGTTAGAGCTTCTCTTCTATGTCCTTCCTTGATGTGCAAAAGCCCTCTTTACTTCATGACCTAGAATTTCTTGCAATAGCTAAGCAATGGCCTCCAAATATGGTACAAACCTGAAACTTATCTTAACAACTAATTAGTACCATATAGCTCCTATTTGGTTTGTTATCATCAAAACTCTAAACAAATGGAGAGTGTAACCTTATGGGCCAACAATCTCCCCCTTTTTGATGATGACAAAACAATAGGCTATAAGCAAAACTATAGAGGAGGAGTAAGCTCCCCCTCAAATTATGCTATCATAAAAACAATGTAAGGTGCAAGCAAAAACCATCAAACCAAAAACCATATGATTAAAAATCAAAATATGCTTGCAAAACACTTAGACTCCAAAACATCAAAACAAGAAATCATGAAAACTAATTAAAAGAAATCATGAAAACCAATTAAACATGTATAAACTCATATGGAACCAAGTTCATATGAACTCATAATTCTATCATAAAAACTCATTCTCCCCCTTTTTGTCATACATCAAAAAGGGTTATGAAAACATTTTTATTCAATAACACAAACATAAGTTCACCACAAATGAAGGAAAATCTAGCAAAATCAAGTGGTTTAGTGAAAATATCGGCTAGTTGCAAATCCGTAGAAACATAATCAATATCTATATCTTCTTTCTCAAAATGATCTCTAAGAAAGTGATATCTAATCTCAATGTGCTTGGTCTTACTATGTTGATTTGCATTCTTTGTCATATGTATAGTACTAGTATTATCACAAAATATTTTTAAATGGTTATAATGCAAATCATAATCAAGGAGAGTATGTTTCATCCAAAGGACTTGTGCACAACAAGCCCCCGCGGCAACATACTCCGCCTCGGCGGTTGAGAGAGCTACGGAATTTTGTTTCCTAGAGGACCATGAAACAAGACAATTACCAAGAAATTGGCATGTCCCACTAGTACTCTTTCTATCTACTCTACAACCTGCATAGTCGGCATCCGAATAACTCGTCATTGAGAAATCTCCGGTTTTCGGATACCATAGACCCATTCCAATCGTTCCCTTAATATAACGAATAAAGTTTTACCGCAATAAGATGAGACTCTTTGGGACACGATTGAAATCTAGCACAAAGACACACACTAAACATGATATCCGGCCTACTTGCCGTCAAATACAAAAGACTACCTATCATGTTTCTATACAATTTAATATCAACATTTTTACCTTGGTCATCCTTATCAAGTTTGGTGGTAGTTGTCATGGGAGTGTTGCAAACCTTTGGGTCTTCAAGTCCAAACCTCTTTACGAGTTCCTTTGCGTATTTGGCTTGACATATGAAGTTCCCATCTTGCAATTGCTTGATTTGGAGTCCAAGAAAGAAATTAAGCTCACCCATTGAAGACATTTCAAACTCACATTGCATAACCTTTTCAAATTCCTTGCATAAAAACTCATTAGTAGAACCAAAAATTATATCATCAATATAAATTTGCACAATTAAAATGTCATTATCAACATGCTTAGTGAATAGTGTTGTATCTACTTTGCCTTTAATAAAATCATTTGAAATGAGAAAACTAGAAAGCCTTTCATACCAAGCTCTTGGAGCTTGTTTCAATCCATACAAAACTTTATCAAGTTTAAAAACAAAATTAGGATGAACATGATCAATAAAACCAGGAGGTTGTTCAACATAAACTTCTTCATTTATAAAACCATTCAAAAATGCACTTTTCACATCCATTTGAAAAAGTTTAAAATTTTTGAAAGATGCAAAAGCTAGTGTCATCCGTATGGCTTCAAGCCGTGCTACGGGTGCAAAGGTCTCCTCAAAGTCAATTCCCTCAACTTGAGTGTAACCTTGGACCACTAACCTAGCCTTATTCCTAATCACATTTCCGGACTCATCCATCTTATTTCTAAAGATCCACTTAGTACCAATTATTGGTCTATCGTGGGGCCTAGGAACAAGGTGCCAAACTTGGTTGCGCTCAAATTGATTGAGTTTCTCTTGCATGGCTAGCAACCAATATGAGTCCGCCTCGGCTTCGAGGATGCTTTTGGGTTCAAAATGAGAAATGAAAGCAAAGTTACCACATAGGTCATGGAGTTTGGAGCGAGTTGTTACCCCTTTAGATGCATCACCTAAGATGAGTTCCTTGGGATGATTGTAGCGTATCTCCAAGCTTTAGGAAGCGGTTGAGAGCTTTCCTCTTTATCCTCTTGAACATCACCAATTGATTCTTGATTTTCTTCTTGAGCGGGTGAGTCTTTCAAGGATAGTCTCTCCATGTCTTCACCTAAAGGTTCAATCTCTACAACATTCTCAACAAACACATTAGATTCTTCAAATTTAACATGCATGGATTCTTCAATGGTAAGTGAAGATCTATTGAATACTCTATAAGCTTTACTAGTTGTAGAATATCCAATAAAGATTGCTTCATAAGCCTTAGCATCAAATTTACCCAAGTTATCTTTAGTATTCAAAACAAAACACTTGCATCCAAAAACTTTGAAATATGCAACATTAGGTTTTCTAGAATGATACATTTCAAAAGATGTTTTGAAAGAATTTTTACACAAATAAATACGATTTGATATATAGCATGCGGTGTTTACGGCCTCGGCCCATAGATATTGAGGGAGGTCATACTCACTTATCATTGTCCTAGCCATCTCTTGAAGTGTTCTATTTTTCCTTTCTACAACTCCATTTTGTTGTGGAGTTCTAGGACAAGACATTTCATGCTTAATTCCCTTTTCATCACAATAAGTCATGAAGAGTTGGTTAACAAACTCACCACCTCTATCACTCCTTATTCTCAAAATCGAAAAACCCTTTTCTTTTTCAACTCTTTTCGAAAAATCTTAAAACGAGAAAAGGTTTGATCTTTGTGTTCCAAGAAGAAAACCCAAGTGAAACGGCAAAAATCATCAACTAAAACAAATGCATATCTACTACCATTTAAGCTCTTAGTTTTAGTAGGTCCAAAAAGATCCATATGAATTAATTCTAAAGGCCTAGTTGACATGATATCCTTGATTGGTTTGAAGGAAGACTTGGTTTGTTTCCCAAGTTGGCACGCACCACAAATGCGGTCTTTCTCAAACTTCAAGTAAGGAATACCCTTCACCAATTCCTTTGAATTAATCCTAGAAAGATGGTTAAAAGATGCATGTCCTAATCTTCTATGCCAAAGTCAAGAATTTTCATCAAAAGCATTTAAGCATTTAGTAGAACAATCCACATTAAGCATGTCAATGATATAAACATTATCATCACGAAAACCGGTGAGAATACAATCATTAGTTTTAACATCAAAGATTTTGCAAGAAGAATCATCTAAAACAACCTTAAGTCCACGGTCACAAATTGACTAATGCTAAGCAAATTATGTTTCAAACCATCAACAAGTACAACATTTTCTATAGTAGGAGATGCACCAATTTGAATGTTACCTATACCGATGATAGTGCCTTTGGAGTCATCCCCGAAGGTGACGGAGCCACCTTCCACGTACCTTGATAGGGTTGTAAAGTTATTGATGTCCCACGTCATGTGTCTTGAACAACCACTATCAAGGTACCACCGCTCCCTACGTCTTGGAGCCTTGGTGTGTACCTACATCAATAATTTAGGACTTGATTTTGGTACCCACATTTTCTTGGGTCCTAAAGAGTTAGTTTTATTAACCCAAACAAGATTATTGGTTCTATTTACTTGGTCATAACAAAATTTAGCCAAATGTCCATTCTTACCACAATATGTGCATCTATACACTCTACCATATTTAAAAGCATAGTGAGTGTGTGATTTGTGAGCATGAGAATTGTGAACATGAAAAGATTTAGCATGAGAAGTGTTATGTGTAGTGTGAGCATGAGGAATCTTAACATGTGAATCTTTAGCATGAGAGGTGTGCTTTTTAGAAAACAATTCTTCAAGTTTCTTAGTGTCAAAAGCACAATCCTTTAAAGTCTTTTCAAAATCAACAATTCTAGTTTTTAAAGAAGATTTCTTTTTCATCAATCTTAGGAAATTTTGCTTTACAAGCATCTTTGTAAGCACTAAATTCATTTTGGGTAGAAATGAGAGTTGAAGAAATTTCATCTTTTTCTTTAGAAATAATAGCAAGTTGATTTTTAAGAAAAGCAACTTCCTTTTCCAATTTAGAGCATTCAATTTTTTTATTATCATAGGTTTCAGAAAGTTCAACAGAGGCATGAACAAGAACTTCTTTACTTAATTCATCATCTTCATCATCAAGAGGTTGAGGGGTTACCTTTGGTGTGTTTGCCATGAAACACATATTCGCTATATCCGCCTCTTCCTCGGACTCGCTTTCCGAATCCCAAGTTGCCTTGTACGCTTTCTTTTCTTCCGTTTCTTTGGCTTGAAGGAGGAGGTCATCTTCTTCTTGAACTCCGGGCAATCGGCTATAATATGTTCGGGTTTTCGGCAATTGTAGCATATAATTCTTCTCTCCTCTTTGCCTTCAAATTTGCTTCGGAAGTTGAGCTTGTTCCTCCGTATATTCTCTTCACATTGTGAACAAGTAGTGATAGCTCCTCATCTTCTTCTTCATCTTCTTCATCGTCTTCAAGAGTGGATGAAGACTTGAAGGCTATGGATTTTTTCTTTAGTGGAGCGGCCTCTTCTCTTGCTTTCTTTTCCATCTCATGGGTTTTTAAGTTCCCAATGAGACTAATGAGGTCCATCTCATCCTTGTCATTCAATTCTTTCAAGGTGGTGGCCTTGATCTCCCATGATGTAGGAAGAGCCCGAATCACTTTCCGCACCTTTTGATCATTGGAAATATCATCACCTAAAGAAGAAAGAGCATTGGTGATTTTAGTAAACCTTGTAATCATGCAATCAATGGATTCTTCATCAATCATTTTAAAGGATTCATATTGGGACCTTAAGAGATCTATCTTAGCTCTCTTAACTTGTGAAGTCCCCTCGTGTGTGACCAATATGTTGCCAATCTCATAGGCGGATTGGCAATGAATTACCCGTATAAGGTTATCCTCATTCAAGGCGGTTAATAGGAAGTTTTGGGCCTTGGAGTTAGCCTCATATTCTCTAAAGGTAAAGTCGGTCCAAGTGCTCTCATCACTATCGGGTGCAACATAGGGTTTGGTCAAGGATTTAGCAACTAAGCTACCTAAAGATTGCAAAAAGATAGTCATCCTAACCTTCCAAATAGGGAAGTTGAGTCCATCAAATTTAGGAGGGGTTTTGATGTTATCGGCCATGTTTACTAGTGAATGACAAATGGAATGCAAATATTGTTTAGCAAATTTTAAGGATCTCTCTAAGGATGTTAAGCCAAACCTAGAGTCCAAGCTCTGATACCAATTGAAAATCACCTAGAGGGGCGGTGAATAGGTGATAATGCTAATCAATGCACAATTTAAAATTTATGATGCAACAATCTCACAAAGCAAGTGAATATAGCAATGAATGTAGAGAGCAAGTAATAAGAGTAATGAAAATAGAGCAAGAAATAAGAGCAAGTAAACCAAACGCAAACACCGAGAATTGTTATCGAGGTTCGAGCACCCAGCTCTACTTCCCCGCCTTCCCCAGAAGGATTCCAACCACTTCCACTATCACAAAGATGTTACAAATTCACCAGAGTACCCAACTCCACGATCTCAAGTACAAGAAATCTCTTAGTAGTCAAAAGACCACAAACTCTCTCTTGCAAAATTCTCTTCCCTTACAAAAGGTCCTTAGAGAACAATGAGTAGGAATGAAGCTCTTGTCTGCAAGGAGAAAAGAAAAAAGAAATCAGAGGGTTCTTGAAAACACTTCAGAAAATGAGAGAGAATTTCAGCACAAAAATCAAGAAACCAAGTCTTTTTGAATGCCTTAAACTTGTGGAAATTTTGATAATTTTTCTAGTAACCAACCTCTCCCTAAACACCCCTATTTATAGGAGAGGGCTAGGGTTAGAGATAAAACATATTTAAGGCTAATCAGAAAGTATTAAAACCAAAACATGTCATTTAAACACACTTAAGTGAGAAAAGGACAAAAAATAAACCAGCTTAGGAAATAGCTGTTACTGTTCAAACGGCTACCTCGGTCGACCGGCCCGATCGACCGCTAGTTCAAAAAAATAGCCGTTGCAGGCTAACGGTCGACCGCCCGGTCGACCCAAAAATACAGAGATCAAATGTCTTGCAGTCAGGCATGTCCGGGTCGACCGTTCGGGTCGACCGTGAAACGTGCACACTGATACGCTCGGCTGCCAGAACTCCGGTCGACTGGGTCGGCCGACCGGCTTGACCTGACATTGGGTCGGTCGACCCTTGCGGTCGACCGGCTCAGGTCAAAAGCCAAAACCAAAACAGAATTTTGAGGAAAATCTATTTTTAACAAATAGTTTTGAATAGAGATATATATAATGGATAAAAATGAGTTTGTAGTCTGAAGATTGTATCCAAACTATTTTTGTACATATTATAGAAAATATTTTTGGAAACAAGGTGTGCGCAAAAACGTGTGTGATAGAGCTTCAAACCTATTCACTATTCTTTAACAAAACTCTAAACTAAAAACAAATCTAATAAATTATCTTGAGCAATCTTGAAGTCTTGAGCCATGCAATGCCTTGCTAGAGCCTTCTCTTCTATGTTCCTTCCTTGATGTGCAAAAAGCCTTCTTTGCTTCATGAACCTAGAATTTCTTGCAATAGCTAAGCAATGGCCTCCAAATATGGTACAAACCTGAAACTTATCTTAACAAACTAATTAGTACCATATAGCTCCTAATTGATTTGTTATCATCAAAACTCTAAACAAA